>JAHNEJ010001148.1:0-192132 GCA_022559845.1 Amorphophallus konjac | reverse complement strand
TCCCCGCCTCGCTCCGTCGGCCGCCGGAGAAGAGAGGGGAGAAAGAGGGCGTGAGAGAAGAGAGAGGGCGGGAATAGAGAAATGAGAGGGGGAGAGAGAAAAGGTTTATATATAGGAAAATCCAGAAATTTGGAAAAATCCAGAAAACTAGAAAGTCACACCCTCGCGATCCTCGGAGCGCACCGATCGCAACGGTACCACTCGCACCCTGGTGCACGGCCCGGTTCACCCGCAACGAGGTTCCGAAGGGAAAGCCGAAACCCACGCCGGGAATCGAAAAACACACGCGGAAAAAGCCGCGGAACGTCTCCGGGCCTCCGAAACGACTCCGGATCACGCCGATCCGAACACGAAAGATGTCCGAAACAAAATTTCGGACACAACGGAGCTGGACACTCCGAGAAACCAGATCCGGGACCCACGAACGAGGATCCAAAAAATCCGGGCATTACAGCCTGTGTGTGCGTGTCTGTCGATGTTGTGGTGTTGTCTGTCGCTCCCGTGGTCTGGCCTCTTTCCCCGTGGACGTCGGTCGATGTTCCTATGAAGGCTAAGACTACGTTTCCGAGTCTGTCGGTAGTTTCTTGTGCTGCCTTCGGTGTGTGAGGTACGGGTGACAGTGCATGTTCGACTGTCTGTACTTTAACGCGCTTTTCGAGCTTCCTCCTCGCGTCACCCTAGACGTCCTGCAGTCGAGGGGTGACCCCGACATACGGTTTGCAAGCTAGTTTCCGTCGGCTCCTGCGGTTACCGTAGCGTCCTACGGGGGGATAAAATTAGCTAGAGTCCTGGCTCTAGGCAGGAGCCAGTGTGTGTATGCGTGGTTAGGGGTTGAGGACTGACGCCGACGGGCGTGACCCTGACTAGTACTTGTACCTATGTTTCCGCGTGGTCTGCGACTCGGTCGGGCTCGCGTAGGCCACGATCGGTGGGTAGTCGAGACACTTGTGGGGTTGTCGTGACCTGTTCGGGTTGGACTTTCCGTGGCTGTACTCGATATCTGTGTCTTGTCCGGTGCACGACACTCCGGTCGTGTTGCCTGTGCCTGTCTAGGTCTTTTCTAGGCCTTCTTTTGCATGCCTGTTGTAGGTGTAGGTTAGGGTGTTTTGTTTGGCTTTTTCCCTTTTCCTTGTTGCTCCCTACTCCTCTTTCCCTTTCTAGGCTTGCTTGCCTGTTCGGGTTATTCCCCTCGTCCTTACCTGCTCCCTACTCCTGCTTCCCTTTCTTTTACAGCTTTCTAGTGCTGTTCCTGTTGTTCCGTGTTACTGCGTGTTTTTCAGTGGGGATCCGCGTGACCCCTACTGAGCCAGTGACACAAGGCTCACCCCTACTTTTCAGGTGGGGTGATGTGTTCGTTCTGCTTCCGCGGGTCCTGGAGTTCGAGTTGTAGCTGCCAGCTGGTACCTCCGTCGAGCTTCCCCCGACTTCTTGGTACGTCTTTTCTTTCTGTCGACTGTACTGCTAGACTGCTGTCTTTAGCTTTGGACTTGACTCTGTTATATAATTGTTTAAAATATGTTAATTAAAATGTAATTTTATTTCTGCTACTTTAGCAAACCGATCTAATGAAATTTAATTGCTTGCTGCTATATCTGTCAGTTCAATGTACTACACGACAATCCTTTTTCCCTTCGGAGCTTTACCGCTCTTGGGAGGCCTCGCGGGTTTCATGTGGTATCAGGTGTATTTGGTAGTCTTACTGGGTATATCTGGTATCCGGAATCTGTGTCGTAAACGTTGGTATCAAAGCGTTGTTGTGTGAAGTACATGGGAATCTCAGATATACAGTGTCCAGAGTCGCTAAGTCCAGTACAGTCTTCAGCTGGCGTTAGGTTTCGTGATTTCCATTTCTTGTGATCGTGGGTCTTTTCTTGGTAAGCTGCCTGATGCATGACTTGTTCCCATGTAGTCGTGTGTCCAGCTGCTGTCATGCCTTGAGGTGACCCTGCTTGCAGTGGTATTCCGTGGTTCTGTGTCCTGTGCGGAGTCGGAATCCTGCAAGTGCTGCTGTTGTTATTTTTGTAAGTACTGTTTCTCTATGATTTTGTCTGTTTATCGGTGCTGTTGTTTTGCTGTCGCTTCTCCGTGAATCTGTCGTTGGTGTCCTGTGTGCCAAGTGTTCCCTATTGCCTTTGGCACTGGAGCCGGTGATGTGGTCAGGCTGTCAGCTGAGAGGACTGTGTTTCCTTGTTTAAGCTGCTCCCTGATGTGTCGGTCGTTTTGTTTCTTGGTGTCTGTTCGTTTCGTAGCTAGGTTGTCGGGTTGTTCTTCCCAGCTTACCCTTGCTAGTCCTTAAATTTCGAGGATGAAATTTATTAAAGGAGGGGAGGATGTACTGTCCCGGATCTTTGTTGGATCTTTATTGGGTTTTTCGGATCCTTTTCGGAGAGTTTCAGATCGCTTTTGTAGCTCCCGACATGAATTTTACGATCCGTGTGGGTTTTTCTCTCGTACTAGTTACGGAACCCTACGGTGAGTTTATTTCTCAATTCATCAACTCGTGGACGATACAGTGACGATGTACCCTTCGAGCCGATCATTTTGACTATTTTTACGTATTTTTCTGAGACCGGGCCAAAAATCAGATTTTTCAGAAATTAGAAAAATTTCCTAATTTCTTTCTATAAATTCAATTCCACTATCTCTCCTGCTCATTTTCAACATCACGCTATCTCACTCCGTTCTCTCCCGTCTCTGGCCCGTTCGGCGCGGTGCGCGGACCGTTACGGAGCTGGCTGAGGCGTGGACGTGCTCGAGTGATCGGTTCGCAGGAAGGAGCAGCGGATGGAGCGTGGCGGGCGCGATCCCTCGGTGGATTCCGAGAGGGCGTCGTTCGTGATTTGGTGATTTTCGGCATGGTTTAGTCGCTTCGGCGCTCGGTTTCTTCGGTGAGGTAGGGAGATGTACCGCCATTTCGTTCTGCACGTTTTCCCTGCTTCCGTGCATACTTTGGTGCTCGATCGAGGGAGATCGGGTCGGTTTAGTGAAAACCGTCAATTTTGGGGTTTTCAGGGTTCGCCGGAAAACGGAAACCATTTGCGGCGTGGTTAGCGTCAAAATGACCGCTGGGATGTCCGGATCCCATTCATGTTAGTTTCGTGTCGATCGGTTGTCATTCGAGGCCGGTAGGAGTCCGGGAACCTCGGTGACCCGTTTTGGGTCGATTCATCAGAATCGCCTCGATCGTGTGTTTTAACGCATGCATGTGGGCTTTTTATCCTCCAGATGTTGTTTTCCATGGTTTTCCTTTGTTTCCCCTGCGCTTCGGCGTGAATGGGGCGTGGAATGGCCCGATTTATCGTTTCCACTATTTTCTCGCCGTGACCGGTGTAGCGGTCGTTCCAGGGACCGTCACAGTCCCTGACGACCCTACGACAGACCGTCACAGAGTCTGTTCGTTTTAAATTTTTCATGGCTGGGTGAGCGTAACGGTCATGCCCCTGACCGTTACACTCCCCTGACGCGTCCCGGCTGGTGCGTCACAACCATTGTGCCTTATGTGTTGTGTTTGAGGCGGTTGCTCTGACGACACTCCCCCAGTGCGTCAGAGTGGTGTAACGCGCCTGCCCCAGGCCGTTGCACTCTGTTTGACCGCGTTTGACTATTTGAGTCGGTTCCCCTGACGCACCCGCCCGGGTGCAGCAGGTTGTGTAACGCGCCTGCCCCAGGCCGTTACACCTTGTTTTGACTGTGTTGGGTCTGTTGGCGTAATGCGCCTGCCCTCGTGCGTTAGGTTGGCGTAACGCTCCTGCCGTCGTGCGTTACGATGTTCGCGTTTTGGGTTCGAGCGTGTTGGCTCTGACGCGCCCGCCCTGGTGCGTCAGGCTCGTGTAACGCGCATGTGCTAGGCCGTTACAGTCCTATTGTGGCCGTGATGGCCGTTGGGCTTTCCGGTGTGCGGTCGTGTGTTGTGGGTCCGTTCTAGGTGATGTTAGGGGCTGTTTTGGGGTAGGTCTGTGTGTGCATGTCTGTCGATGTTGTGGTGTTGTCTGTCGCTCCCGTGGTCTGGCCTCTTTCCCCGTGGACGTCGGTCGATGTTCCTATGAAGGCTAAGACTACGTTTCCGAGTCTGTCGGCAGTTTCTTGTGCTGCCTTCGGTGTGTGAGGTACGGGTGACAGTGCATGTTTGACTGTCTGTACTTCAGCGCCGCGTTTCGAGCTTCCTCCTCGCGTCGCCATAAACGTCCTGCAGTCGAGGGTTGACCCTGATATACGGTTTGCAAGCTAGTTTCCGTCGGCTCCTGCGGTTACCGTAGCATCCTACGGGGGGAGAAAACTAGTTAGAGGCCTTGCTCTAGGCAGGAGCCAGTGTGTGCACACGTGGTCAGGGGTTGAGGACTGACGCCGACGGGCGTGACCCTGACTAGTACTTGTACCTATGTTTCCGCGTGGTCTGCGACTCAGCCGGGCTCGCGTAGGCCGCGATCGGTGGGTAGTCGAGACACTTGTGGGGTTGTCGTGACCTGTCCGGGTTGGCCTTTTCGTGGCTGTACTCGATGTCTGTGTCTTGTCCGGTGCACGACACTCCGGTCGTGTTGCCTGTGCCTGTCTAGGTCTTTTATAGGCCTTCTTTTGCATGCCTGTTGTAGGTGTAGGTTGGGGTGTTTTGTTTGGCTTTTTCCCTTTTCCTTGCTGCTCCCTACTCCTCTTTCCCTTTCTAGGCTTGCTTGCCTGTTCGGGTTATTCCCCTCATCCTTACCTGTTCCCTACTCCTGCTTCCCTTTCTTTTACAGCTTTCTACTGCTGTTCCTCGCTGCTGTTCCTGTTGTTCCTTGTTACTGCGTATTTTTCAGTGGGGATCCGCATTACCCCTACTGAGCCAGTGACACGAGGCTCACCCCTGCTTTTCAGGTGGGGTGATGTGTTCGTTCTGCTTCCGCGGGTCCTGGAGTTCGAGTCGTAGCTGCCAGCTGGTACCTCCATCGGGCTTCCCCCGACTTCTTGGTACGTCTTTTCTTTCTGTCGACTGTACTGTTAGACTGCTGTCTTTAGCTTTGGACTTGATTCTGATATATAATTGTTTAAAATCTGTTAATTAAAATGTAATTTTATTTCTGCTACTTTAGCAAACCGATCTAATGAAATTTAATTACTTGCGGCTATATCTGTCAGTTCAATGTAATACACGACAATCCTTTTTCCCTTTAGAGCTTTACCGCTCTTGGGAGGCCTCGCGGGTTCCATGTGGTATCAGGTGTATTCGGTAGTCTTACCGGGTATATCTGGTATCTGGAATCCGAGTCGTCACACTCTTGCTCTGTTTTCTGCTATCAACGAATCTAAAGATGTGCCATCCTCTTCTGATACAGACCACACTCATGATTCATCCACTCCTGCAAATAATGCATCTTCTGCAGTCGATTCTATATCTGTAAAACCTGCATACACTCCTAATAAAAAAGATTATCTATGCTATGGTCGAATTCTTAGTAATTTGCATGATACACTATATGACATTTATTGTTTAATTCCTACTGCACGAGAATTATGGAAAGCATTAGAAGATAAATATGGTAAAGAAGATGCTGGAATTGAACGATTTATTGCATCTAAATTTCTGCATTTCACCATGTCTGATTCCGTGTCTGTTGTTTCTCAAACTCATGAATTCCTCAACATTGTGTGTGAAATGAAATCAAGAGGTCAGAATATGGATGAAAATTTAATTGTTTCATGTCTGATTGATAAACTCCCACCTTCCTGACATAATTTTGCTAGATCCCTTCAGCATAAACATTCTAAGATTTCATTAGATGAACTTCAGTGTTCTATTTGGATTGAGGAAGAACAAAGAAAACTGATTGAGTCTAAAAACTCCTCCAATATCAACCTGACTGAAAACAACAACAGAAATAGAAATGGCCATAATCCTAGGTTCCAGAATCCTAATCCTAAGTTTCATAACCATAAGAAGACCAATTATCACAGGAATCAAAACTATAAGGCTAGAGGGAAAAATTTTAAGAATCAGCCTAATGAGAAATGTTGTTATGTGTGTGGAAGACCATGCCATTTTGTCAAGAATTGCTATGAGAGATAGGATGGTGGCAGACCTCGTCCCAAGTTCCATCGCCATGATCATAACCAAAATCCAAATCCTCAAGTTAACATGATAACTTCTGGAGCTTCTACTTCTGAGCCTTCTGATGGGTTTGTAAGATTATTTCCTGAAATAAATTTAATTAATTTTTCTAATGATTGGTGGATTGATACGGGGGCTAACACTCATGTTTGTTTTGATCGACATGCTTTTGCCACCTATCAGGCCACCAACAAGTGTGTAACTTTGGGGAACTCCAGTGCTGCTCGAGTTGTGGGGGAAGGACGAGTTGATTTGAAGTTAACTTCAGGAAAGGTCCTATCTCTCCAAGGAGTACATCATGTGCCTGCAATTCGGAGGAACCTTATTAGTGGATTTTTATTAAATAAGAATAATTATAAGTTAGTTTTTGAATCATGGAAAGTTGTAATCACTAAGTTTGGAAATTTTATTGGAAAGGGTTATGTAAGTGAATGATTGTTTAAATTGAATGTACTTTGTCCTTATGTGGTCAATAATATCAATATTTCTACTGTTTCCTCAACTTATGTTGTTAATTTAGATTCTAGTGATTTATGGCATTCTAGACTATGTCATGTGAATTTTAAGACAATGAGAAGGATGATGGGTTTAAATCTAATTCCTAAAACGGATATAAATAATAAAGTTAGATGTGAAACTTGTGTTGTAACAAAACTCCCTAGACATCCCTTTAAATCTGTTGGAAGGAGTAGTGATCTTCTAAATTTAATTCATACTGATGTATGTGATTCAAATGATGTATTAACTAGAAATAGCAAGAGATATTTTATAACATTTATAGGTGATCACTCTAGATTCTGCTATATATATCTTTTGAGATCTAAAGATGAAGCTTTAGAGAAATTTAAAATCTACAAGAACTTAGCAGAAAATCAAATAGGGAAAATCATCAAAAGGGTTAGGTCTGATAGAGGAGGAGAATATAATTCTAATGATTTTACTCAGTTTTGTGAAGAGCGTGGTATCATACATGAAACAACTGTCCATTATTCTGCTCAATCTAATGGTATAGCTGAAAGAAAAAATCGAACTTTATTAGATGCAGTAAATTCAATGTTAACACATTCTGATTTACCTAATAATATGTGGGGGGAAGCTTTGTTAACTACATGCTATATTTTGAATATGATACCTCATAAGAATATTGACACCTCACCTTATGAGTTATGCTGCAAAAGAAAACCCAACTTAAATAATCTTAAAATTTGGGACTGTTTTGTAAAAGTTAAAATTCCTGAAAATAAGAAGATAAAAATAGGTCCTAAAACAGTTGATGCTATTTTTATTGGATATGTTGAAAATAGTGCTGCAAACATGTTCCTTGTGATAAAATCTGACATTAGTGATATAAGTGTTAACACTATTATAGAAATAAGAGCATCTGATGGTGTTTATTATGAAAATATTTTTCCTATGAAAAATAATGTCACAAGACATATTAAAGAATGAACATCATCTCTTAATCACTCTCAACATAATACATCAATCATAGAACCTGAATCTGTTGTAGAAAGACCTAAAAGAATAAGAAAAGAAAAGAACTTTGGTGATGATTTTTTAATCTATTTGGCTGAGGATGATCCTCAGACTTTTCATGATGCTATGAGTTCTGTTGATTCTAATTTTTGGAAAGAAGCTATTAATAATGAAATTGATTCAATCATGAATAATCATACATGGATTTTATGTGATTTACCTCCTAGGTGTAAACCAATTGGTTGCAAATGGATCTTTAAAAGGAAACTTAAACCTGATGGTTCCATTGATAAATTTAAGGCAAGACTAGTTGTAAAATGATATACACAGAAGAAAGGCATGGATTATTTTGATACATACTCTCCTGTATCTAGATTTGTCACCATACGTGTATTAATTACCTTGGCTGCTATATATAGACTCGAGGTCCATCAAATGGACGTTAAAACTGCTTTCCTTGATGGAGATTTAGAAGAGGAGATCTATATGGATCAGTCAGAAGGTTTTTTGGTGTGTGGACAGGAGAATAAAGTTTGGAAATTAATTAAATCATTGTATGGTTTAAAACAAGCACCAAAACAATGGAATGAAAAATTCAATAAGGTTGTCTTAGAAAATGGCTTTGTCATAAATGATTCTGATAAATGTGTTTATAGTAAAACTATTGGTTCTTCTTGTGTGATATTATATCTTTATGTTGATGATATTTTGATATTTGGAACCAAAATGAAAATTATTAATGAAACTAAGTCATTTTTATCTTCTAAATTTGATATGAAAGATTTAGGTCTTGCTGATGTGATTTTAGGAATTAAACTCAATAGAACATCTAATGGAATTTCCATGTCTCAATCTCATTATGTGCATAAAATTTTAGAAAGATTTAATTATTTGGATTGTACTCCTGTTTCTACACCTTTTACTCCTGGTACAAACTTAACAAAAAATTTAAGTGACCCTGTTTCTCAAGAAAAATATGTACGAATCATAGGTAGTCTCGTGTATTTAACAAACAGTACTAGACCTGATTTAGCTTATTCTGTGGGGGTACTAAATAGATTCACTAGTAACCCTAGTCAAGAACATTGGCATGCTTTAGAAAGAGTTTTTAAATATCTTAAAGGAACAAAGGATTTAGCATTAACATTTTCTGGATTCCCTGCTGTCCTAGAAGGGTATTGTGATGCAAATTGGATAACTAATTCTTCTGATACCATTTCTACAAGTGGTTATGTGTTTACCCTAGGTGGGGCAGCTGTGGCATGGAAATCTACAAAACAAACTATAATTGCTAGATCTACTATGGAAGCTGAATTAATTGCATTAGATATTGCATGTTTTGACACTGAATGGCTTAAAAATCTTTTATCTGATATTCCTATTGTGAATAAACCTTTACCTACAATTTCTATGTATTGTAATAGTCGTTCTGTGATAGATAAAGTAAAACAAACGATAATTAATGAAAAGAGGAGACATCTTAGTATTAGATGGAATCCTGCGAGAGAGAAGATTTCACAAGGTGTAATCTCATTAGAATTTATAAAATCATTGGATAATTTGACAGATCCTTTTACAAAAGGTATAGCGAGGAGGCTAGTATTTGAATCATCAAGGGGGATGGGATTGAAATTCCACAGTCAGTTACCATAGTAGATACCCAACATATGTGATTGGAGATCCCATGAAGTAGGTTCAATGTGGAATACGAGCTATTGGGTAATTGGAGAGCACTACTTACTTTGTATACCTATCTCCGTGAATGATGATCAGTGCTCTACTGTAACGGCACCAGGATGAGCTATGCTCTTAATGAGATCAAGGCCTTATAAGGCAGGGTATGGACCGTGGCAGGTACCCTTGGAGACCCACCTACGTGAGTGTGATCGTGGGGCCGCGATCTATGGGAATTGGGTATTCTCTTGAGCACTCATGAGACGAGATATCAGTGCATGGCCTATAGCACTACCATATAAAGAATCTAATCACTGATGTATTATGTTGTGAATTAAGTAACAGTCTGAGTAAAAGGGCTTAGTTGAAGGCCTAGTCCACTACAGTCTCTTTCAAATGATGACTTAATTTCACTAAGTGAATGTTCAAGTCCGGAAGACACCTTCACCCATGACATAGTAGTTTTTGCCTAGAACTTTATTTTATTTTGTTTACTTCGTTGATTTTGGAATTTGAATTAAGTGGGAGAATGTTAGAATTTATGGCCCTTAGTTGATTCAAATTCCTCATTTAATATTTAGTCCCGTATTGGAAGTAGGAAAGACTTCCTTGGATTTATGTATTGGAGAGCTCACCCTTGGGTCGAGACCCAAGGGACATAGGATGTGGGCTCGAATAGTGTGTCGGATTAAGTGGTTTGATCAAATAGAAATAAACAATATATTTATTTATTTATTTATTTGTTTGTGTCGTGCCGCGTCGAGCCGAGCCGCGTCGTGCCGAGCCGGGCCGGGCTGCGCCGCGCCGCCCCGCACCGCGCTGCGTTGCGTTGTGTTGTGTTGGGCCGGCCGGTTACCGAGTTTTGAATTTGATTTGGGCCTACCGTTGGGTCACACCTGTTGGGCTTTGGCCAATTATGGGCCTACCGTTGGGATCGCATCTGTTGAGATTCTAACTGCCCGAGACTTCTATAAGGGGGGCGTGTTTCAATTGTGCTCTCAGAAACGCTCTCTGCGAACAGTGCTCTCTGTTTCCTTCTTCTGCAACTTTTCCTTTTATTCTGGGCATTCTTCATCAACAAGTGATCGGATTGGAACTACTCTGGCCTTGCACCCGGAGCAGTCAGTGGGGGAGTCATATCTCGGGGACGAGGCGCCAGTGAACCCTGTGCTAGAGGAGGGGGCATCTTTCGTTTCAACGACAGTGTCATCTACGACACGTTTCTCTCCTAAACATGCGATTCTAAACTCGTTTCCCTTTTTTGTTGTTATAGTAGATTACTGTGATAATTGGTATGTTCTTATCCATCGGGACTAGCATATTCCCTTATTATTTTCTAATAGAATGTACATAATCTGCTTCACTACTTCAGGTGAGCTGATAAGATGAATCACGTGCTTGTGTATGCGGAGCTCAAATTGATCCCATGTATTTGTTCCTCCTCAACGCATGGGAACTTCTTAATGATAATTTGTAGAACATTCTTCTTGCACTTGTTATATAATAGAATTTGTAACTCTTTTGCTTTGGATCGTTCGCTAGAAACCCAACTTTTGCTCATAGTGATACGTATACGTAGTCTTTTGGGTGCTCTTATTATAATTACTTCCGTTCTTCTTGTTATACTTCTTGGTAATGGCCAAAATGTTTTTTTTAGCTAGAAACGTCCAAGGCTAGCTCATGTGCACCATCCCAATGTTCAACATCCACAGGCTGGGCGTGGTATGCTTCTGCCCTTGGTCACATCGAGTATCAGCGCACCAAAACACAAGTTCCTATGATATTGGAATACCATGAATTCCCCAGTGTTCAAATAATGATTATGAACAAAAAACTCAAAGAATAGGCCTCCATCTCTTTTACCTTCTCCCATGGTGTTTGTAAGATGGGAGTTGGGTGCAAGAAGAAGGTGGCCCCTAGTCTAATCAACTTCCTCTTATGTTTTATGGTTACGAAAACCCTAAATATATGGAGAGTTTGATGAATATTATAAATAATATATCATAATATATATGTGTATAATACATTGAAATAAAAATTGTTATTAAATTATAATTTAAACGAATGATTTGACAAATGCAAAAGTTAACTGGTAGATTTTTCCTTGCTAATCTTTCGCTAATCCGTCTCCAAGAGAATATTTTGGGACATATTAGCTACGGATTTGATTCTATCACAACATGATTGCGTGAACCTTTGCGGCCGATCCTATATATTTTCATCAGTTATTCATCGCAAATATTTATGACGGACATCATTTCGCCACTAATCTGTCTCTCAGTTGCGACGGAGTAGCAACAAATAAATTTTCATCGCAAAACTATATGTTTAGTAATTTGCGATGAAATTTTCTGTTGTTAATCTATTTCTAAAAAGGTGTCAATCTATAAAATAAATTTAGTAGCTAGAATGTTATGATGAATAATGTGATGTCCCGGACCCTTCGGATCCTTCGTCGTGGGTCCCGGATCTGGTTTCTCGGAGTGTCTGGCTCCGTTGAGTCCGAAATTTTGTTCCGGACATCTTTCGTGTCCGGATCGGTGCGATCCGGAGTTGTTTCGGAGGCCCGAAGTGCGTCCGCGGCTTTCCCGTGTGTGTTTTCCGATTTCCATGTACGGGTTTCGGCAGACCCTTCAGAACCTCGTTGCGGGTGAACCGGACCGTTCACCTAGGGGAGGGTTGTATCGTTACGATCGGTGCGTCGCGAGGATCGAGGAGGTGTGTTTTTCTATTTTTTGGGATTTTTCTGATTTTTTGGATTTTCTATAAATACCCCCCTATTTTCTTTCCTTTTTCTTTTTCCCTTTTCTTCTTTTCCTCTTTCTTTCCTGCTCCCGTGAGCCACGGCCGACCGTTGCAACCCCCCTTGCCGTTGGACTTCGCGACGCCCCTTCCCCCCCGGCGACGGGGTGGTTGACCTCGGTGGCGGCGCGGGTGCCACGGCGGTGGCGAGAGGATCGTGACGGTGCCTCATTGGTGCGTGGGGAGAGGAGTTCGTGTTCGAGCAAGATTCGACGATCGGCGGCGATCCGGTGGTTTTTGAGCTTCTTTAAGGTAGGGGGACGGAATCCTTGCCCCTCCTCTACCAACATTCCCCGTGATTTGTAGCCGTGGAGAGGCCGAAGTGGGGCTAAATCCATGCCGCCGGAGGTTCTTTACAGCTTGGGGTTTGAGCGCCGGATCAATTGATTCGTAGGGGGGTTTTTTGATGATATGGGGCTCTAGATGCAATGCTAGGACGTCGGGGGTGATTCCCGTTGATTTTCCCTTCACCAGATGGGGAGGTGAATGGGCGTGGTTTTACGATATCTGGGGTATTTCGCGCACCTGGGCTCGGCCCGTTGTCGCGCTATATTCCAGTTGGCGCGTTCTTGAAGAACGCGCCGTGTCGTTCGGGCGCGTTCTATCGGAAGGGACTGACCGCTCTGGAGATTCGTGAACGCAGCCATGGACGGGTAGCGCGATCGCATGATCGCGCTATCCAAGACTAGCGCGTTCAGGCGTGAATGCGCTAGCCTTGGGCAGCGCGATCTGGTAGATCATGCTAGCCCATGCTAGCGCGTTCTCCAGAGTCGCGCTAGGGGTGCCTAGCGCGACCTTCCCCCTCCCCCGAAACCGTGTTCCTTGGGTAGCTTAGCCTCCGGTTGGGTGAGTTTTGGACCCGGTCATGGCGTGTGGCCCGAGGGTTGCCGTGGGCACCCAGGGAAAGCCACAGGGGCGCCCGGGGGTCCCCGAAGAATCAGTTACCTTGGTGGGGGTGCCGCGTGACTTGAGGGACGGTCAGACCTCATGCGTGTCCCCGACATCCGTACCTACCGTTTGGTTACCAAGAGTCTATGTTAGTGTGTTAGTCGGTGGGTTCCGTGAGTCGAGTCATTACTTCCAGTGACATGTCCAGTAGTCGTAGCTTCTTGCGCACGCGTGTGCGGACCCACCTGGGAGTGGTGGAGGGCGAGACCCAGTGAGAGGCGATTTTTAGGCTGGTTACCGTAGGGCCCCTTGCCTTTGCCACCAGAGTCCGGTGGGGGGGAAAACCAGCTAGAGGACCCGACCTAGAGCAGATGGTCTGTGTGTGCACACATAGTTGGGGGCTTAGGACACGCGCTGACGAGCGTGACCCCAGCTAGTCCTTGTTGTGGTTCTTGTTGCGTGTCTGAGTCTCACGCCCGGGGCGTCGTAGCTGGACACTTGTGACGCGGTGTAAGACGTGAGGGGACGCATCCGGTCGTTCTTCTGGTGGGTAGTGCTCCTGTTCGCTGGCAGGCGTGGACTCGAGTTTTATTGGACCGAGGTTTGGTAGTACGGTACTGTTAGAGTAGATGGCTTTTCCGTTTATTTACTTTAGCTTGTCGGTTCCACCGTACTCTTGCTAGGTAGGGTTGCCTTCTGCTTTCTCATTTTTCGCGCAAGGTGAGGATTCGCGGGATCCCTACTGGGCCAATGAAATGAGGCTCACCCCTACTTTTCAGGTGAGGTGGGGTCTTCGAGAGGCGCGGCCGAGTTTCAGCGTGGTTCTTCTAGCCAAGGTTAGTCGCCATTCTGTCAGAGCCGGGGGATGCCCGTGTAGTTGTACGCCGGGGTGCGTTGTAGTTTGTACTTTCCTTTCTGTTGACTGTACTTTTATTTGGACATGAGACTCTGTGGACCTTGTAGCAGTTTATTTATTTATATTATTCTGTGCATTTTATTTTTAGATTATTGTGCTATCTCTGCGGTCGTTTCAGCCTCTCTTGTACCCCCACACCACTCCCTTCTACCCTTCCGAGTCTTCGGGCTCGTGGGTTGGCGGGCCAAGATTCGAGACGCGCCGGTTCCTCTCCGGTACTCGGATCCCGGGTCGTCACAAATAATATTTTCATTGCAAAATTCTTTTTATTGCGATGGAATTTACGATGAAATTCATCCATCAAAATTGATGATAGATATATTTTCCCTCGGTGATCCGTCGCTAATTTGCTACGAAATTTTTTGTCACAAATTTTTCATTGCTAATCCTATTTTTTCTTTAGTGAGCACCATAGCATGTAGGCGGAATGGAGCTTGGGGCCGTGAGGCTCTCCCTGTTATGCTGTTGTGTACGAGGGGGAGAACAACAAGAAGTGGAGAGAGAGAGAGAGAGAGAGATGATGAGAAGGGGAGGCAAGCAGTTGCTGTGACTGCGACTGGGGCGGTTGGAAAATGGTGCAATCATGTCATGCCCCGAGATTATGCAGCGGAAATAATCGAGAACGTGAATAGTCGGCTAGTACGCCTCAAGCGAGTAATATGATCAGAGCGCTAACACATTCACACATAGGAAAATGAATGCACAATATTTGGATAAAAATCTTTCTTTTATTGATAATAATGATCAAGTACATCATGTTGACTCTTAACTAATTAGACTAAAAAAAAATAAAAAATTACATAGCAACTCATAACTATCCACTAATGACACTCTAATGCTTTGTTGCTTCTTTAATCACTCTGGGATCCATCACTTGAATAATCCGAATCTGACTAGCTAGAATTTTCTGAAAAAGATTAGAAAAGTAGGGAATGAGCACACATGCCCAGTAGGTATCTTCGTATCAACACGAAGACAATGTTTAAGTAATTAACATTTTAACTCTAGAGTAAAGATAAATGAAACATGGTAAAACGTGCAGTGTAAAACTAAAGTAACACAATCATGATATAATTAAGAATGAGAATTGAGAACATGATTGAGCAAGTATATAGCAAGAAATGTAAGTTTGGCCGTTCATGTACAAAGAATATACTTTTTCATAATCATAAAGGCTATGCACTAGAAAGTCATGTAACGAGAATGTACTATCAAGCATGTAATTTCACAAGAATATCTCGTGAAAATTTCGTGGATTTCACCTGTTTATAAAAAAAGTACTCCCAACGCAATGCGACGCCAGTGTTCATCATACCCCATGGTTTATAGTATGTTTCCGGCTATCTGCCGAGGGGACTAGAGTGGAGCCCTTGGACACTGTCCGTACTCGCTCTTGCATCTTCAAGTTATAAATCAAGTTACTTTCACAAAAATATAAATATGGTCAATAATGTAACAAGTTCAACTAAAGTTTCATGATAACAACTACCAAGGTATGAATGCTTCAATTAAGAATATACGAGTTCAAAGATTGATTTAGAACAATGTTATGTCATGGAGAAAAATCGACAGCATAACAGTATATTCTTTACTTTCCATAAGTTATTAATACTTTATTTGACAAGTGTTAAGTTCCAAGTAATCATCAGACCATCTAGGTGTAAAGTTCCACACAGCACCATCGGACAATGGAGCGGATAACAAAATTTCATATGCCCGAACCCCGCTACATGGAATCCCATATCCATGCTCTGATCGACGTTTTAATCACCCCAACACCTAACTACGGGTTGCGTATTTATACCTTGCGCGGAACGACGCTGTCCGCAAAGCCCGATGCAGAATACCGAGCCGCACAGATGCACGGCCTCTGGAGCTGATCCACACGGATCCTTGAGCAACGACGGTACCCCCCGGCACGACCTTCCCCGACCCTTTCACCTTCTGGAAAGAGAGAGAACAAGAGGGAGGAAGGGGGGAGGAGCTAATCCCCCTCTCTTAAACTTTAATACTTGATTAGCCAAGAGGAGATGAGAAGCTCTCGTAACATGTCTATATATAGGATTTTGGTCATTTCTAAAAGAACCCATAAGGACCGAAATCGTATATATATCATTTTATTATTGTACATATATATTAGGCCCTCTTTTAAACTCCTTTCCAAAAGGAATTAAAGGGAATTAATATATGTATTTGTACAATAATAATCTGTCACCCAAGAATCCATTGTGTGTGATCCTCTAGGCCCTTAGTCACTCTAGTTTAAGGCCTTTTAACTTCTAATTCTTAATTAGAAGTAAATTAAACTTATTATTCGCTTCTACTAGAGCCGAATAATAGTTTAATTTATTCCGAACCTTTGATCACGTTGGGTCAAGCAAATCCGCGTGATCCTAGAGGACGCCGGATTTAAACCAGCCGATCTGGTACCTGTAAGTCCACAGTTACCACATCGATATAATTCCTCGCTCCTTCTATGAGTCTGGTACGATCGAGGGTATGGTTTCTCTCAAACCACATGATCGTGCCATTTGACTATGACCTCCTTAAAGTGTATGATATCCGTTCTAAACGAACTCACACGACCATGACCAGAGATTTAACGGAGCGTCAATGTCATGACCCATTAACTGTCTGATATATACCCGACAGTGAGTGATCCCCTCTTGACCATTGATGATCTTCACACGTCTCCTGAAATGGTTAATGACTCGGTAATTCATGACTTATGGCTAAAGTCACTTAGCCTAAGTAATTAAACCATTCCAGTTCTCGTGTAAGATCCGATCAATGTCTCAGGTCAAAGGACCAACGATGCTACTCAGACTGTTGGATCTTCAGTTGACGATAGGTATAATCAACCGTCTGAAGATCTAATAGCGGATCAGTTAAGTGCACTTCCTCCCAGGACGTACACCTACACATATGTGTTGGTGTCCCGCACCAATGACCATGAGACTGGTCACTAACACATCATGTGTACTATTTTAATAGGTAATCAAAGTCCCCGAGTGATTACCCTCCAACCAGGAACAGTTTAAGGTATGCGTCCATGTAAAGTCAGTCTCACGTTCGAGATCCCATCTCGAGTTGACTTTACAACTACATATCCATGTCAACATCCCTACATCATTCCCAATGAGTAAGATGTCATCAACATAAAGGACCAAGAAGGCCATAGAGCTCCCACTGACCTTCTTGTAAACACAGGTTCATCTTCATTCCGAATGAAGTTGAAAGATTTGACAGCCTCATCAAATCTTAAGTTTCAACTTTGAGATGCCTGCTTTAATCCATAAATGGACCTTTAAAGTTTACATACCTTATTAGGATGTAGCTTGGAGGTGAATCCTTCAGGCTGTACCATGTACACCTCTTCTTACAGATTTCCATTAAGAAAAGCTATGTTCACATCCATTTGTCAGATCTCATAATCTAGGTATGCAGCAATGGCGAGATGGATTTTGATTGACATAACCATGGCTACTGGTGAAAATGTCTCGTCATAGTCAATGCCTTGCCTTTGACGATATCTTTTCGCCACTAGTCTAGCCTTATATGTGTCAATCTGTCCATCTGTTCCGATTTTTCTTTTAAAAATTTATTTGCAGTCGATAGGGACTTTCCCTTCGGGTACATCAACTAAGTTCCAAACTTTGTTGGTGTACATGGACTGGATCTCAGAATCCATAGTCTCTTGCCATTTCTCGGAGTCCGCATTACGGATTGCATCCTGATACGATTGAGGTTCTTCATCCTCATCGATACATACCTTAGAGGACCCCTCTGAGACATGTCTAACATATCTCTCAGGTTCTCTCGGTAGTCTACCAGAGCTCCGCAGTGTCTGTGTTTCACTTTGAATAGGATCAACCGATACAGTCTCATCTAATGAGTCTGTGTCTCCGGGTTGTGGTTCTTGGACCTCGTCCAATTCTATCTGGCTCCCACTATTTTTCTAGAGTAGATATTCTCTTTCCATAAATACAGCTCTCTTAGCCACTAAGACCCTTTGCTCAGAAGGGTGATAGAAATAATATCCAAACGTCTCCTTTGGATATCCCACAAACCTACACTTATCGGTTCTCGACTCAAGCTTATCACTATCGTTCTTCTTTACATGAGCAGGACACCCCCAAATTTTAATGTGATTAAAATTTGGTTTCCGGCCCTTCCATATCTCATATGGTATAGAAGGAACAGATTTGCTTGAGATCCTATTCAATAAATAAGCCGCAGTCTCTAATGCATAGTCCCACAGAGATAAGGGTAGTCCTGACATAGACATCATGGATCGGACCATGTCTAACAATGTCTTGTTTCTCCTTTCGGATACACCATTATGTTGTGGTGTATACGGTGGAGTCTACTGAGAAACAATTCCATTGTCTTTAAGATAAGAAGTGAATTCATGGCTAAGATATTCACCTCCTCGATCCGATCGAAAAGTAATAATACTCTTGCCAGTCTGTTTCTCTACTTCATTCTTGTATTCCTTAAACTTCCCAAAGGCTTGTGATTTATGTCTCATTAAATAGACATAGCCATATCTTGAGAAGTCATCAATAAAAGAAATGAAACAGAGGTGACCCCCTTTTACCTCCATGGACATGGGTCCACACGCATCCGAGTGTATGAGCTCGAGAAGGTCAACTGTCCTCTCACCATGTCCACTAAAGGGAGCTTTGGTCATCTTCCCCATGAGACACGACTCACATGTGTCAAATGGCTGGTATTCGAATGTATTCAAATAGCCATTTGAGTGTAGGTGAGAGACTCTTTTCTCGCCTACATGACCAAGCCCGCAATGCCATAGATATGCAGAATTCACTTTATCAGCATTGGAAACTTGTATAACATTAGAATGTGCATCTAATACATAAAGACCATTGACTAATGAACCATTGGCTATAACCAAATCATTATTCATTGTAGAGCACCCAGTGCTATTAAAAGTCAATGTATATCCAATGTTATACAAACCAGAGATTGAAATAATATTCTTAATAATATTAGGAACACAATAACAGTCATTCAACTCTAGAATGACTCCTGAAGGTAAATTGAGACGTGCAGTCCCGACAGCTTTGGCAGCAACTAAAGCTCCATTGCCCATCCTCAGTTCAATCTCCTTTTACCCAGTCGCCTTCTATTTGCCAGCACCTGCACAGAATTACAGATATGAGATGCACATCTAGTATCCAATACCCATGATGTGGATTCCACATATGACAAATTAAGATCTATGACAAAAATACATTCATTTAGAATTACCTTGCAATTCCTTTTCCAATGCCCTATTTCCCCGCTTCGAAAATACTTGTCCTCTTTTTCATACTTCTTACCCTTCCCTTTGTCAACTTTGGCGAGTTGCTTACCCATGGCCTTCTTTTTCTTGTTGACCCGGCCAACAATCATTACAGAAGAAGATTGTTTATCTTTCTGCATAGTTCCTTCAGTACTCTTTAACATGTTGAGCAGCTCCGGGAGAGTTGCATCAATTCCATTCATGTTAAAGTTTATGATGAAGGAAGAAAATGAATCGAGCAATGACTAGAGTATAAGATCAATGCACAGTTCAAGATCCAACTTGAACCCCAATGCATTGAATCTCTCAATCCACTCCATCATTTTCAGTACATTAGCCTGTACTGAAGCACCCTCTGACATCCGTGTCCTGAAAAGCTTCTTGGAGATGTCATACCTCTCAACCCTACCCTGCTCCCCGAAGAGCTGGCGTAGATTAAAAAGTATGCTTCTACAATCAGTCTTTTCGAATTATCTCTGCAGCTCGGGAGCCATAGAGGCCAACATGTAACATTGGGCAAGGGAAGAGTCTTCAGACCATTTGGCATAAGTCATTAACTTGCCCTCATCGACATCCGGAGCTGGCTCAGAATGAACCGTGTCCAACACGTAAGCTATTTTTTCGGCGGTGAGGACTATGCGTAGATTACGCAGCCAATCCGAGTAGTTCGGTTCAGTCTGTCTGTTGGCATCCAAGATGCCGCGGAGGGGGTTGGACGATGACATTGTAATCTGGATAAGAAATAAAAGATAACTTAGCATGTGTTCAAATTCTAACTTAGATGTGGTTTTCTATCTTAGATAGTCCCACTATTTTTCGATCGAACTATATAACCCTCAATATATAGAACGGGAGATCAGCGAGATCATCCTAGTGGGTCAGAATCCCAACGAGACTGAGGTACGACCTTGTGGAAAGCACAACAAGTCATACACCATCTCAAGGGCAGTCAACAGGTAATTACATCTAATGTAATATTCGATATTCGACCCCTGAGAAATCATCCCCTTGTGGAAAGTACAACAAATGATATTCTCGGTTAGATCGAACCATCATTACTACATAGCAATGAGTTCATGACCCGACCCTTGTGAAAAGCACAACAAGGCCGAGTTCAATTCCTCACCTTATTGAGGTCGAGCCTTGGAGTTATATACCGCCCCCAAACTCATGGACCATATGGAAAGCACAACAAATCCATGAAATGAAGACGTTCATTCACTCCATAATGATGGAGGGCCACGGTGACTCCTAGAGCCACGCTTACCATATCTAAAATTTAATCGTGAGGAAATTTTGATTTTATCTTGATTTCACCCTAGGTGGTAATATGAATATATCCAATATATTTACCGTACCTAGTAGTTTACACAAAGTAAATGCATTCAATGTAAAATTAAATCACAAGTGATCATGGACTTTATTCCTAATGTAACTAAGACATCCGGCCCGCTTCCGAAGCAGCTGGATCGTCCTTGTCGGGTGTGCTCCGCGCTTCCAAACTCCGACGTCGCATTAATTACAACTTTTTCACGGCACGTAGGCCGGGAAAAATATAAATTACATGTGAATAAAATTCCAGCAGCCCTTAGGGTGAGTACAACTGTAAAGGGAGATAGAAGTACATTGAAATTTTAACAGAGAGAGAAAAGAGGTCCGCAGACCCCAATTAATTACATTAACCAAATCCATGATCACTTGTCAACCCATTCATTCAAAATCAATCAAGGGTTATTTTCTGAAAATAATCCTTACTTATGGATTTAAAATGGGATGTGCAAACAAAAATAAACTAACTTTGTTTAATTTTAAAAATCGAAGTAGGATTAACTAAAATTAAACATATAAGCAAGTCAATGCAAGGTAAATAAAGCAAAGCGCGCAAAGAACCATTATTTATAACAGGGGCATGCATATTTGAATCTAATTCAAATAAGTTAGATAATTATTTAAATTTAAATTTAATTATATAATAATCAAAATTAAATTAAAATTTTAAACATAACAATCATTTAAATTAAATTCAAATTAATTATCTAATAATTTTATTTAAAAGTAAATTTAAATAATACAATTATCCTCAATTATCAATATTCTAAAATTCAAAATTTGAATTTAACAATTATCTAATAATTAAAAATTCAAATATTTGAATTTTATACATTTGACTTCAATGAAATTCAAATTCTGAATTTAATAATTATCTAATAATTAAAAATTTAAAAAATTAAATTTTACTGAAGTAACTTCAATTATTTCTAATTTATCTCAAGGTAAATAGTAATTATCTCACCTCAGTAAATTCAAAAAGATTAAATAAAAGTTAACATTTGACATTTACTATTGTGATAACACAATTAATTTGAGATAAAATTTAGATTAATTTAATATGTATTTATAAATATATATATCAAATATATATATAAATATTTACACTATTAAATTAAAGAAAAGTAATTTTTTTAAATTAAAAAAAATTCCGACGGTCGCCCGCGTGGGCGGGCGCGCCCGCCTGCCTTCGCGCACGCGCGGTGGGCGCAGCAGGCGCCCGCCGCATGGCGGCCCCTCGCGCCCGCCACGCGGCGCCTACAAGCGGCGCCGCGTGCGCCACGCGGGCGGGCGCAGTGGGCCCAATGGCGTAGTGCGCACAGTTGCGCCATTTTATTTTTATTTTTTTTAACAAAAAAAATTGTAGTAGATGTCCAGCATCCATGAATCACAGAAATACCCAGCACCCCTGTCTTCTAATAATAACAATTGAAGATTTTAATTCCCCTACAAACATGGTTCTATACGGCGATAAAACAACGACCAGAGCGCGAACCTGACTCTGATACCACTGTAAGGTTCCACACAGCACCATCGGGCAACACAGCGGATAACAAAATTTCATATGCCCGAACCCCGCTACATGGAATCCCAGATCCATGCTCTGATCGACGTTTTAATCACCCCAACCCCTAACCACGGGTTGCGTATTTATACCTTGTGCGGAACGACGCTGTCTGGAAAGCCAGCTAGCGCCTGTCTCAGTGTCACCTTCTGGCTGGAGGAGGGGAGATCTTCGCCTGACGAGGAAGATACCGAAGTCAACCTCGGATGGCAGTGCCATCATGAGGCTCCCCAGTCAACCGTCTATACATCGTGTGCATCATACTGCCAAGTTCATACATTCATTTTATTGCTGGCCAAGTCTATACATTGTCTGTTGCATAACACGCAAGTCTATACATCGTGTGCATCTCGCTGTCAAGTCTATACATTGCATCGCTGGCCAAGTCTATACATTGTCTATTGCATAACAGCAAGTCTGTACAGTCCTCGTGGCTCGTTCATGCATCAGCTCCTCCAGCCCTTCCAGCGGTACGCTCCACATTCTCCCAGCGGTGTGCTCCACTGGTGCCTCAGCGGTACGCTATACCCTCTACCCTTCAGCGGTACGCCCATCTTCAATCTTCAACGACACACTCTTAAATTCTCCAGCGGTACACCCTTCTTTACCCTTTGAGCAGCACACATCATTCATCTCTCAGCGGTACACCCTAGTCTCCATCATCTCCCCAACGAATACACATATGTATGTAATAAAAGAGGGAGGGGGACTATATGATAAAAGGAACGATGAATAGTAATAATAATAATGAGACAAAAGGGGTGGTCCTAACCAAGATAACAGAAAGGGAAAATAATAACAAAAGGGGGGGGGTAGTAACAAACAGGAGAAGAATTCACGGTCATTGGTGATAAAGGGCAATCAACAAAGAAAGGGTAGTGTCAATAAATAAATGATAATAACAAGCGTCGACAATCATCGTGAATACGATAATATGGCAGCAGTCTCTCCTTCCTGGATTCCAAACTGGGGATATTAATGATGCTCCTGTAAGTCGGAAGTCACTCTCGGGAGTTCTCTCTCTTGTCGTGGTGACCGCCCGGCCTTACCTCGGGCCAATAATTCATCAGGATCCCCTCCCTCACAGGATCTGACTTTCACCCTGTATTAAAATTACCGTCCCTTGGCAGACATTCGTACGGATTCGTCCCCCGTTATCATCTCGTTTTCCGTGTGAACTTCTGTCCAAACATGAATGGTCCATCAGTGACCGACATAACCCGTGTATTCATACACTCCCCCCGGGCTCACCGCATAACCCGACGGGTGTTTCCTTCCTGCGTTAATTAGTATTTCTTTCGACCGTGGAGCCCTTATTTCTGGCAATTAATCAAGGGTATTCCCCTCTCCGAGGGGATGTAAATGACGTTGTGACCTTTATGGCACAACGGGTCTCAGTCCCGACCCGAACCACACAATCGTCTGACCGAGTCAGATCGAGCGCACCATGGGCTCTCCGAGCCAGAACAAATCGTCACTTCGTGACTGGCACGCCCACGCACTTAATAAATCGATGAAGAACCAGATAAACAAATAAACTAAGATGTAATAAAAAGTGCGTCCACAAGTCTGGCACGCCCGGTGGGACTGGATCACCCTTCATCTTTTTGCCGGAACCAAGGGCTCCACGGCCCCCTTCTTGTAATACTGATTCCCTAATTTGCAAATGCAGGTTGCATCACGGACGTCCCGATGGCACTCACTTTCGGCCACCAACCCGTCGAGAGTCACGTGCGGAACGGCTACCTGGCCGTCCCCCTCACTTTCGGGAGCTTCCCTCCCTCGGTTGGCTTCCCCAACTTTTTGGGAGTGGCCTTCACTCACCTGTTGGACGTGGAAGCGTCTGACGGGATCAAGGACGACGCCTCCATCCAGGGGGCCACCAAAGCTGCTGCCGGCCGACCAATGGCCGAATCCCCCAAGGCTGCCCCTGTGAAGATATTGGGCTGCAACGTGCACCATGTGCGCGAAACCGCCGGCCCATCTCGCCCAGGCTCGGCTTCCCATCAGAGAAGGCTCCGGAGGAGCCATGCAACTACGTCACCCCGAGGCCGGGTCTCCAGCACCGGCAAGTCTACTGTCGTCGAAACTTTCCGGGTGCCTCTTTCCGGGCGGCGCTCCGAAGTGATCCCGGATCGCATCATACCCGCCGTTCCAGTGCGTAACTCCTTCCAGCCACTGGGGAAGATGAAGGGCAGGATGACGCTCGCATCTCCAGCTACAGTTCCACAGCACCAACCGGCCCCTAGGCCGACCAAGGGCAAGCAGGCATGGGTTCCCAAGGCAGCCCGGGTTACTTCACCAACCCAAGCAAGGCCCGGCACCCTTCGCCCGGCAAGGGCTCAACAAGCAGACCGGGTCAAGGCATCGGCCCCCGTCTATCAGTCGGCATCGGCCACACTGGCCCCGCCGGATAACACCCACCGTCGACACCACCGACGTCACTATCAGGCTGCCCGTGCGGAGCCTGCGATCCACATGCCCGTTGCTGTCAACAGGGCAGCACCACCCGCTTCTCCTCCAGATCAAGACTGGGAAGGAGTGGAGCAGGCCATGAGAAACTATCTGCGGGGCCCGGGGAGCACTCCCCTGGGTCGTCAGAGATTGCTGGGGGCAGTGGCCTCTGCATTTGAAGAAGAAGAAACCCGACCTGTGCCTAGTGCCGAGTCGAGGAACTGCTCTGAGGAGCGCTATCAGTCCCCGCCGAGGGAAGAGGTGAGGCCGCGGGGGTCGGTCTTTGACAGATTGGTCTTCCAGGCAGGCCGTCAAGAAGAGCAACAAGAAAAGGCAGAGACCTAAGGGTCTTCACTTGCAATATGGTAGGAGTGCTCGGCCGGTACGGGGCCTTACCAACCGAGCCCGAAGAAATGGCCAGACTTGTGGCAAGGCCAGGACCTCTCACCAGAAGAGGGAAGGCAGCAACAGAAAAGACACAAGCTCACACTGGAGGAACTGACTACGGGGAGTCGTCGACGGCCCTGGCCGCCAATGTCATTACTGAAGGCACCACGGGAGGACCATCCACTTCGTCCGAAGAGGCGCCAGCCGAAGAAAGAGGGGGCACCCCTAGCCTCTCAATGAGTGACCCCGCTGTATTACTTATGATGCAGCAATATCAAAGAGAGATCGAGTTGCTAAGAAAGCAGTTGACCGACAGAGCTGCTCAACCCTCAACATCCGGGCAGACCGAAGCACTACCAGAGACCCCTGGGGGTAACGGTCAGGCCTCGGAAGCTTCTCCACAGGCGACGGTGTCTCCACCGATCCCCGGCTACACCGGGGGCATACCCCTGCACCAGCCACAGCACACAACTCCGGCCCCGCCGCCGAACCTACCGTTCCAGGGATCCACCATTGCGCCTCAGGTGACAGTGTTAACAACGCCACTGGCGCAACCGGCTCATTTCTACCCGAACCCGGTGGACCCGGCGACGGTGAACAGACTTATGTTGGAACAGATGATAGACATGAAGCTGGCAGAAAGGGGCGATAGTGATTGCACGCCCTTTGATGTGTATCGGGTACCTTATCCGGCACACTATGCTGCAAGGAGGCTCCCGGCCGGCATCACCAAACCGCCGAAATTTGAAAAGTTTAATGGGCAAGGGTCTCCCAGGGAGCACATCGCCTACTATGTGAATATTATGGGGGATTTAGCTGCAGATGAAGCCTATCTCCTCAAATTCTTTGGCTCAACACTTACCGGGCTTGCTTTCGAATGGTACTCGAGCCTGCCCGCCGGGTCCATTGCAGACTGGCCCGACATGCAGAAGAAATTTAAAGAAAGGTTCTACATAGCTGAACGGGAGGTCACCGTGGCAGAACTCTACGCCACGAGGCAAAGAAGCGATGAGTCGGCACTCGACTATATAAAGAGGTGGAGGAACCTCAGCATGAGATGCAGGCGTCCCCCGCATCAGGAGGACGCGGTGCAAATTTGTAAACAGAACCTGAAGAAAGAAATCCTTGAGAGAATGATCGGTGCGGAAATAAAGTCATTTGACCGCTTAAACAATATAGTGGCGGAGATCGAGGCATTCCTTGCTCGATACTCTTCCACTCCAACTGCATCAAGTCAAAGGGCCAGACAAGCCGAGAAGAAGCCGATGCCGCCAGAAGTCCACACATTGGACTTTCAAGCTTTTGAGAAACAGACGGAGAAGGCCAAGGAGACGGCCAACCCACCTCCAGCCAGGGCTACTGAACGGCGGGAAGGTCCTTCCCTGCGGGAGAAAATGAGGAATAAGTTGTATTCTTTTCCTCGAGATAAGTCCCGGATCTTGTTTGAATGGGCCACCAGGTACAATAAAATTACATTGCCAGAACCAAAGAGGCCTGGCGACATAAAAAGAAAGGATGATCCTCGTTTCTGCCCGTACCACCAGATGCTGGGGCATACTATCGAGGAGTGTTATATCTTCAAGGATGTCATTGAATCCTTGATTAAGAAGGGAGAGCTGGACATGGGGGAGCACAAGGTGGATCCTCCGCAGCCGCATGAGATGCCAAACCTCGGCACTTCTGTTAACATGATCTCTCTTTACCAGCAGCTGCCTGAGGAATGGGCAGAGGCCAGTACAACTGCAACATATGAAGCCTTTGTCATGGCACCAGCTCAAGACCAAGGAGGTTGGCAGGCTGCGCCGACGAGGAATAGAAGAAGAAGGCAAGCCCCCCGGCCCACGCCGGAGGTTCATATAAGGGGTGTCACACCTCGACCAGTCCCACCACCAGTGACGCCTGTTTGGCATGATACAGCCCCCCGGCTAGTCGTGCGGCGCTTCACTAACAACAGGAAGAAGCATACCCCGATGCGGGTGCACAAAGAGACCAGTCCCGCAGTGGAAAGACTCCAGGCCATTATTGATGGGCTTGAAGATTATGAGCAGCCCGAAATCCGGCCTGTGGAGCTGAAGGAATATGTCCCTGGAGGGAGTTCGAGTCACTCGAACTGGCTCCAGAAGCAGAAGCCGAGGCAAAGGAAGAGCCCCTCTTGTGGGGTGAGCCTCCCCAAGGCCAGTTGCCAGCCACTGAAGAAAAGAAGAAAAGAAGAAGAAAAGGCCCAGAAACAAGAAGAAGAGCGGGGTTGTTCTCTCCTGCAACACCCTGTCGGCGTTGTTTGACACTGCCCTCTCCCTGGGGGAGGAAGAGCAAGAGACGCCCATTGAGCCATCAGAAGTGAACCAGGCCGAGGCATCCACCTCCCAGCATGCCACCAGGTCGGGAAGGAAATGGGGACGCCCTCCTCAGGCCAACCATAACATCCTGCTCAGGGGAGAACAGCCATATCATATCCCTGAACCTAGGATCCAAGGCATGGAGATTCCCCCTCCCTCGGGTCTCTACCCCGGAGAGCCGGTCGGCCAGAATACCCCTTCATTTATTGAGTTTCTCACGACTCAAGGGGGAAGGCAGTCATGCCCCCGAGAGTCTCGACAGGTCAAAGAAGCAAGTAGCCTCTCGGCCCCACTCGTGGCAACTCCTCCTCTGTCAAGGGAAGAGCCTGGCAACATCCCGAACCTTACCGAGTTCATGCAAGAGAAGGTAGAAACCCAACAGGCCCCGCAAGCCCAAGTAATACCTGACCCGGCGGAGGAGGCCCCCCTGAGCCGGCTCCCCAGGCCCAGACTGGGGGCAGGCGTAGCAGAGCCGAAGAGATGAAGTTGCTCGAGGTCCGAGCCGGCAACAGAATAGTCAAGCACCTGAAGAAGATCCCAGCCAGGTTTACCGTCTGGGAGATTCTATCTCTAGATGAAGAGACACGGCGGGCCGTCATCGCGGCACTCCAGACGCCAGCTTATGTGGAAGCTTGCCTTGCAGAAATGTCACCCGAGGTAGCTGTGGCTTTACGAAGAAGATATGCTCCTGCCTACCTGCAGTCACAACAGGCCACTCTACATGAAGGGGCAGCTGAATGGGCACCCCATCAATAGGGTATTGATTGACCCTGGGGCGGCAGTGAACATACTCCCCTACCGAGTATACCAAAACATTACTTCGATGTGCACTTGATCGAGGTCAAGAATGTTAAGATCGCCGGCTTCAACCAGAAGTGTGAGGTCCCCATGGGGATTGCAGAGTTTAACCTCTCTCTCGGTGATTTCACGACTAAGGTCCAATTTCATGTGATAACTCCAGTACCTCCTACAAAGCATTGCTCGGCCGGCCTTGGCTGCACCAGAACAGGGTCGTGCCGTCTACTCTGCATCAATGCATCAAGTACCCCGGCGACGGGAAGGAGGAGAGAATCTTTGCTGACCTCCACCCTTTTGAGGTGTTCGAGTGCCATCTCTCAGACGCCAACTTGTATCTAGAAAAGCCGAAGCAAACTCCCCAAGTCACCCTAGACAAGGGAAAGAAGAAGGCGGAGCCGGACAGTTGGTTCCCTCCACCGCCGCCAGGCTATGTAGCTCCCCGTCAAGTATCATTTGTTTCTGGGGCAGAAGGAGTATTCAACGCAACTCCTCTTTCCATCTACCCCGCACCGGGGTTGCCGCACCTCGAAGACTTGCTGGAGAACATCAGGGTCCCGTTCGGGATCATCAAGCCTCTCGCAGAAGCTGACTGCCAAGTGGCTGAACCACTGAGGACCTTTGAGGTGCCTAACCCCGGAGGACGGTCCACTATTTTCTATGTGGCTAATGAACACCCGATCAGAGGGGACGATGATTGTAAACTCCCCGACGAACTGCATGACCCACTCGTCCCGATCACGGGACTGCCCGACATGACTGGTCGTGTAGCAGAATGACTAGGAAACAAGGGGTCCCCTTTCGCCAGCTCTCCAGTCGGAAGGACATGTTCGAGAAGATGTGGAACCCACCAAACCTGGACCGGAGGTTGTTGCAAATCACCCGGCACCCGGGATTAGGTTTCTCATTAGAGGATTCCTACGAAGCCGACGTTATATCGGTCTCGGCTCCGAACGGCAGCAGCCTCACAGGCGCCCAAGGCCCACAGGAAGTGCAAGGTCGGCAGTACCTTAAGCCTTCAGTCGGTGAAGATCAGGACGAGGAGGTATTCTTATGGAAGCCGCCTCCCTGCAAGAACAAGGGGAAGGCCCCGTCCTCCTCTGAGGGACCGGCCCCGAACGACTCCAGCGACGGGCCGTCATTGCCTTCGTCGGACACTGATGCAAAAGGCAAAGAAGCAAGTCGAACTCCGGGCCTCCCTCGGTGCGACTCCGCCCTGTTTGCCCTGTGCTATCAACAGCAGCGAGAAATCGAGATGCTGAAGGCTCGGTTGGCCGAAGTGACCGTACTCATATCTGACTTGATTGGGGGCATCTTCCGCCAGCAGAATATCGGCATGCACCTGCCCCCGGGGGCCACCCCGAACATCCCTACGCACTGGAGAAAGGAGACCAGAGGCGCAACTGTTTCCCCAGTCAGACGGCCGGCCGACCGGAATCCCACATTACAAGAGAGAATGCGGAGGCCCTACTCCTTCCCGAGGAATAAAACCCGAGGGATCTTTGAATGGGCTTGCTACTATGGCAAGGTTACCCTCCCAAGGCCCAAGAGGCCGCAAGATGCTCGCAGAAGTGGTGACCCTTTGTTCTGTCCGTACCACCAAATACTGGGTCACTCCATAGAAGACTGCTACGTCTTCAAGGACATTGCTCAGGACTTGATTGAGAAAGATGAGCTCAGAATGGGAGATTACGTGGTAGCTCCACCACGCCCTCATGCGACAGGCAACCCCGAAAGAAATATCTACATGGTGTCGGTCCAGCACCAGATTTTTGAAGAGGCAGGTGGAGAATGGGCAACCCCGGTCACCGGCAGAGAACCGGCCCCCGGTGTGGCAATCAATTACTTCGGTCCCGGCTGGAGCCGTCTATGATGATTACCAGGAAGACCCCGGAGAGGTTCTTTGTCTCCCCGCACAGGAGGACCCCCCGGAGCCACAACCTGCAAGCCTGGAACAGGGGGATATTAGCAAAGCCTCATTGCCCAATGAGGCGGAGCAGGGTGACATCTATGGTGTCCTTGAAGCAGAAGACGGCGAAGATCAAGATTTCATCGACTTATTGCCAGCACCGCCAGAAATTGAAGATGGCGGTCAGGCCACAGTAGATGAACTTATCGAGATTAACCTGGGCACGGAAGGCGACCCCAGGCCGACCTTTCTAAGTGCCCTTCTTCCTCTACAGGAGAGGGAACAGTATATCAAGTTGCTGCGAGAGTTCCGGGACTGTTTTGCCTGGAATTATAAGGAGATGCCCGGCCTGAGTCCTGGCGTGACTCAACATGTTCTTGCCATCGACCCCAAGGTTGAGCCAGTGAAGCAGTCTCCCCGGCGCATGAGACCGGAACTGATACACCAAATTTGTAAAGAAGTCGACAAGCTCATAGATGTCGATTTCGTAGCTGAGAATCAGTATACTACCTGGCTGGCCAACATTGTGCCGGTGAAGAAGAAGAATGGACAAATCAGGATCTGCGTGGACTTCCGCGACCTGAATAAAGCATGCCCAAAAGATGATTTCCCGGTGCCCATCACTGAAGTCATGATTGATGCAACCACTGGCCACGAGGCCTTGTCCTTCATGGACGGATCGTCCGGCTATAACCAAATCTGGATAGCCGAACACGACCGAATTCATACGGCCTTCCGGTCGCCCAAAGGAATATTCCATTACAAAAGAATGCCCTTCGGCCTTAAAAACGCTGGCGCCACCTACCAGCGGGCGATGACCAAAATATTCGACGAGCTGCTATACAACAAAGTCGAATGCTACATTGACGACTTGGTCGTCAAGACAAAGAAAAAGGAAGATCACCTGAAGGACCTTAGAGTCGTCTTCGAGAGGCTCCGGCAGTATGAGCTTAAAATGAACCCGATGAAGTGTGCCTTCGGCGTCTCCAGCGGGAAGTTCCTCGGCTTCATTGTCCGATATAGAGGGATCGAGATCGACCCTTTCAAAATAAAAGCCATCCAGGAGCTGCCTCCTCCGAAGGATCTGGGAGAGCTAAGATCCCTGCAGGGCCGGCTGGCCTACATCCGAAGATTTATTTCCAATTTGTCGGGGCGCTGTCAGCCATTCCACAGATTGATGATGAAGAATGCACCTTTTAACTGGAACCAGGAATGCCAGAAGGCCTTCGATCAGCTGAAGGACTACTTAAGGACCCCGCCTGTGCTGGGGGCACCTGTCAAGGGGAGGCCGCTTATTCTGTACATAGCCGCCACCGAATGCTCCCTGGGGGCAATGCTCGCTCAGAACAATGATGAGGGGAAGGAGCAGGCTCTCTATTATCTCAGCCGGAGGCTAGTGGGGGCAGAAGCAAAATACACCCCGATCGAGAAGGTCTGTCTTGCCCTGGTCTTCGCAGTCAAGAAGCTGAGGCATTACATGCTCTCCCATGAAGTGAGCATGATCTCCAAGGCCGATCCAGTTAAACACATTCTCTCCCAGCCAGTCCTGAAGGGACGTCTCGGCAAGTGGGCCGTGCTGCTAATGGAATTTGATATCACCTACGTGCCGCAGAAGGCCGTTAAGGGTCAAGCCGTGGCCGAATTCTTTGCAGCACATCCTGTGCCCGAAGATTCCCCATTGGCTACAGAGCTGCCCGAAGATGAAACACTGGAGGTGGACCAAGTCCAACAGATCGCTTGGCAGCTGCACTTTGATGGAGCTTCGAGAACAGAAACGGCCCCGTTCGGACATACAAAAGTACAGGCAGGGGCCGGCATCGTCCTCAAATCCCCCGAGGGAGAAGTATTGCATACATCTTGCTCTATCAATAAACCTTGCACAAATAATGAGGCGGAGTATGAGGCTCTGATTATTGGTCTCCAAGTTGCGTTGCAGATGGAGATTAGAATGCTGCAAGTATTTGGCGATTCGTTACTAGTCGTCAAGCAAGTCCAGGGGCAGTTTGATGTCCGAAAACCTGAGCTGCTGCCTTACCATGCTAAAGCAAAGCGGCTCATGGAACAATTCTACCTTATTGAGATAGGCCATGTTGCCCGGGGAGAAAATGCACAAGCCGACGCACTGGCGAAACTGGCAAGCTCATTAGCAGTCCCGCCTGATGGATCTCTTAGCATCCGGGTGGTGAATCAGCGCCAGGTGCCTAGCATGATAGAAGAGCCAGAAGAAGAAGAACTGGAGGTCGCTGCAGCAGAAGCTGTCGGCCTACCGGACTGGAGGGATTCCCTCATGCAATGGTTTAAATACCAGCAATTGCCCAAGCAGAGAGAAGAAAAGATCAGGCTGATCAGAACAAAGGACTCTTACGAGGTCCGGAACGGGATCCTATTCCGAATTATGGCGGATGCCAAACGGAAAGTACTCCTGCGGTGCCTATCCACGGAAGAAGCTTGGAGGGTCATGAAAGAAGTCCACGCCGGAACAGCAGGTGCACACCAGGCGGGACCAAAGATGAAAATTGAAATAAAGAAGCTTGGCTACTACTGGCCAACCATGTTTGATGACTGCTGCAAGTACGCCAAGTCTTGCCAGAAATGCCAGGAGCATGCCACAGTACCCAGGAGGCCGCCCGTGCCGCTACATCCGACATTGCCCAGCTGGCCGTTCGCCCAGTGGGGAACAGACGTCGTGGGCCCACTACCCGCGTCATCCGCCGGGTGCAAATACATTTTGGCGGCAACTGATTACTTCTCCCGTTGGGCAGAAGCCGTTGCTTTGAGAGAAGTGACTGGGGAATCGTCGCCAGATTCGTCCGGCGCAATATTATATTCTGATTTGGCACGCCAAACCGAATCATCTCAGACAATGGAAGTCACTTCCGCAACCAGAAAGTCTACCGGCTGGCCGAGAAGTACAAGATCGACTGGAGAATGTCAACCCCCTACAACCCACAAGCCAATGGTTTGGCTGAAGCTTTCAACAAGACTCTTTGTACTCTCCTGTCCAAAATTGTTAATTCTAACAAGAGGGACTGGGAAGAGAAAATGTATGAGGCCCTGTGGGCGTATCGAACTGTATACAAAACTCCGACGGGTTGTTCACCCTTCTCTTTAGTGTATGGCTCAGAGGCACTCGTCCCCATTGAGCTGGAAATACCCTCCCTTCGGGTCGCAATCCAACACGGGCTAGTCCATGAAGAGCAAACAAATGTCGAGCGAAGGCTCGAAGAGCTCTCCGACCTGGAGGGGAAGCGGCTTCACGCCCAGCAGAACATCCAGATCTATCAAGCCCGAATAGCTCGCGCTTTCGACAAGCTCGTCAAAGAGCGTGAATTCAAGAAGGGTGACCTCGTTATGGTCAAAAGGAGGGAAGTCATGGCTTCCAACCCCAAGGGCAAGCTGAATGAAAATTGGCTTGGACCCTATGTAATCCAAAAGGTTTATGAAGGCGGGGCATATGTGATAGTCGATCATCGGGGGAGGTCCAGTTTCCACCCCTTAAGGGTAGGCATCTAAGATTGTATCACGCTCCAATTCCTCCATTCAATGAATAATACATTTCCCCGCCCCACGGCGGGCGGATTTGCTTTCAATTGCTTGAATGGTTTGCTTGCCGCCTGTTATGAACCACAAGAGAAGCGACCAAAGGGAACACGCGCATACCAAAAAAAAGGAAAGAAGAAGGAAAAAGAAAAGGAAAAGAAAAAAAGGGAAAAGAAAGAAAAGGAAAAGAAAAGAGGAAAAGAAAGACAAAAAAGGAAAAGAAAGAGAAGGAAAAAGAAAAGAAAGAAAAGAAAAGAAAAGAAAAAAAAAGAAAGAAAAGAAGAGGAGGATTCAGCCCCTTCCAATAAACGAATCAACCCTGTCAGCCCTTGACATTCTGTCGGCACTGACGAAAAATACCCCACCCGGACCTCTCGTCCGAGATTGGGGAATCAACCCATCTCCTTGCGTCGGCACTCACCCGTACCGGCGAATATTCCAATAAACGAATCAACCCTGTCAGCCCTTGACATTCTGTCGGCACTGACGAAAAATACCCCACCCGGACCTTTCGTCCGAGATTGGGGAATCAACCCATCTCCTTGCGTTGGCACTCACCCGTACCGACGAATATTCCAATAAACGAATCAACCCTGCAGCCCTTGACATTTTGTCGGCACTGACGAAAAATACCCCACCCGGACCTTTCGTCCGAGATTGGGGAATCAACCCATCTCCTTGCGTTGGCACTCACCCGTACCGACGAATATTCCAATAAACGAATCAACCCTGTCAGCCCTTGACATTCTGTCGGCACTGACGAAAAATACCCCACCCGGACCTTTCATCCGAGATTGGGGCATCAACCCATCTCCTTGCGTTGGCACTCACCCGTACCGACGAATATTCAATAAACGAATCAACCCTGTCAGCCCTTGACATTCTGTCGGCACTGACGAAGAATACCCCAATCGGACCTTTCACCCGAGATCGGGGAATCAACCCTCCTCCTTGCGTTGGCACTCACCCGTACCAACGAACACACCCAGAGACAAATAAACCACACCTGTCATCGGCACTCTGTCGGCGCAGATAACAACCCTCTTTTGACCAAGACCTCCCGTCGGGGTCATTGAACGAACAAACTCTTCTCTCCGTCCCTTCGGGCGACGAACAACCCCTTCTGACCAATACCTCCCGTCTGGGTCGCCGGATGAACAAACTCTTCTCTCCGCCTCTCCAAGGTCGATCAACCTACTTGGGTTAAACGTACCGGCGACATCATTCGACTGAGTCGCTTTATGGACATGGTGGAGTGGTCCCCTCGTCCCTCCTCTGGAAGGGGCGAGCACTCTCCTATGCTCATATGCGAATCTCACCAGGCTCTCCCCGAATAAACTATTAGCGTGAACTTGCGTTCCATCACATAGCAAGAAAAGAGAAAAGGAGGGAAGAAATCGCCCGACACCACACGCATACCATAGACACATGGAATAATTGCATTGTATTCTTTTCAGAAAATTTACATCGGCTTCGGGCATACCCCGGTGTTACATGCAAAGAAAGGAATGGAAGGGGAATCGGCGGCTATTCTAGCCCTCGGAAGATGTCCTCAAAAGGGAGGATCCCGACGCAAGGGAAGCTTATCATCTCACGCAGACGGCCCTCCTGCGCCTCGAGGCGTTCCAATTCTGTCGTCACAGAGGCCACGGCTGCCTCGGCAACGGCCAACTCTTCAGCCTCCTGGGCCTTACCCGTCTCTGCCTTGAGCAGGTCAGACTCCGCCTGGGTAAGCCAGCCCCGGAGTTTCTCTATCCGGTTCCCCAAGGCGTCGATGTCGGCATTGTACCTGTCCAAGGCTCCTTGATGTTGCTCCCGGCTGTCTCTCCGAACAGCCAGCGCCTCCAGATATTCGTCCCTCTGGGCACCGATAGCTGTGAGCTCAGTCGGGGCTTGCGTCTCGAGGAATGCGCGACGGTTCACGTACTTCAACAATAAGAGAACGCGTCGCGACCATTCTTCGAGCGGGCAGCCCATCATCTGCAGTGCTTTGGTCAGCTGCTCCACGATGGCCCTGGCATCTCGATAGGTGAGCGTTGGATCGGCGACAACCATGGAGCGCAATACCAACAGGGTCTGCCGGACTGGCAGATCCGAACTCACGTGGCCGATAGGAGGGACGGCTGGTGGGTCGAAGCTAACTTCGCTGTCCACGACCGCCCACAGCTCCGCGTCGACCACGGCCGAGCTACCCGGAAGGGCCAGCGCCGAAAGGAGGGAGCTCGCGGGCTCCGAGGTCGACCCCTGGCCAGCCACCACCATAGGTGAGGGAGAGACCACAACGGAGACGTCTGGCGCCGCCATGATGAGCGGCTGCTCCAGCTCCGTAGACCGGGCAGGTACCGAACCCGACAGTGCCGCCTCCTCCACCATAACCAGGGCCCCGGCAGACAAAGTTGTTTCGGCCTCCGCCACCTCGGCTGGGAAAGTCTCTATGGCGGGCGGGTCCAGTGTCGCTCCCGGGAAGTCTTCATCTCCCCCTGCCTGGAATTCCTCCGAATGCTCGTGGAGGATCGCCAATATCTTCCGTAGAAGCCGGGCTTCCTCGGGTATCACCGGCGTCGGGATCGGTGGCAGTGGGATCACCAAATGCGGGACGGCTCCCATCTGTAGAAGAGACCTCAAGGACCCCGCGTCCGGCCCTAGAAGCATCTTCAGCCTTTTAGCCGCATGCACGCGGAAAGATGAGCTCCACCTGGGGACGGGTTTACGAGCCCGAGGCGCGCGTGCTCCGTGGGGCGTTGTTGTCACCTGACCATGTGAAGAGAAGTTAGCCGCTTGCCAATTGGAATAAATCATTGAATCCCTAAGAAAGCCCAGCGTATTCCCTTGCTTACCTCGCCCGCCGGCACTATGCTGCTCTCCGGCGTTACCTCTCCCCGGGCAGCAACTTCAGAAATTGTCTCCTCCCGAGTCTCAGATTCGGCTACCACCGGCACTTGCACTTCGACCTCTGGTGCTATCTCTCCCTCTTCTAGGGCTTCGGTGGCTGGGGTAGAGGTCTCCACGGCTCCTTCAGAAGCACGAGCCTGTATTGCCTCGAATAAATCAATAACACCGAGGGAGAGCTCAGAAAGAAAGAAGAGGAAACTATGCACTCACATCCACTGCGCTTCTTCCCGAAATGAGACCTTGGCGGTCGAAACGGCAACACCGGAGCTGGCCACGACCTCCTCTCGCTGCACAGCCTCTGCCAGGGATGCCAATTCGTCCAAAGCCGCAGCAGCTGTCTCTCGCCTGGTGGCCTCTGCCCCCGGGACGTGGGCCTCTACATCTTCTGGCGGAACCTGCTCCTGTTGGAAGCCGAGAATAATGATATCGAGAAGGTTAGTGGGCGACCTCGAGAAAGGGACCTGAATTAATAGGTTTGCACTTACAGGCGCTTGCTTCACCAGGCTAAAAGACACAGACAGTACCGGGGCTTTCCAGGCAGGAACTTGAAATCTGGACTCCTCGGGGACACCCTCAGTTGAAAGTACTTCGTCGGAAGAGTAGCCGTAGTCTACCTTTTCACCCGACGAAGATCTAGGGCTGGTGGGCGCCTCCTTTGCTGGCAAGGCAGCCCCCACCTCGACATCCGGGGTCGACAGTCGCGACTTCCTTGACCGCCGCCCCTTCTTCCGATATATCTGCCCGAACCGGGATGCCTCCGGGGCCGCCTCCGGTTCTGGGACCGCCACATCAGCTCCTGCATAAGCAAGGCAAAATCCAGATTCGGTCATGCCCGTAAAGTTTCGAAGAACGAAGAAATTGATCAAATGACCGGCCAAGAGAGTGTTATACCTCCTTCGGCAGCAGGAGCCGGGGCGAAGAAGGTCTCTCCGACGGATTCCACGGCCTCGTGGGTCGCAGCGTCATCCACGCCTGGGATAGATACGGGCGCAGGCCTCTTGACGACAGCTGAAACAAAAGGACACGGGTGTCACAAGGAGCGTCCCTCTTAATATCTCAATAAACCCTGAAGAGCTTCGAAGAGCGGAAGGGACCCAACCTGCAGGCCGACTCGGCTCGGCCCGAGCAGCTTCGAACTCCTCGAATGAGGAGATTACGGGTGTCGGGGGAGCGGTCGGCGTGGCTTTGGTGGCCTCTGTCTTTCTACGTTTGGCCTCCCGCCGCCCAGCCGCCTTAGCAGCATCCACAGCCTTCTTCACGGGTGACTTCGCCCGGGCCTCTTCGCAGGCGGAGGCAGGGGAGTCGTGGTCGGAGCCGCTGGCACTTCCTCAAAGTAAGCCAGGCTTGCCCGCCTGCCGCAGAAGGTTGCGATACGTCGCCATTTGAGTGCTGTCGGGGTGATCTGTCAAAAAAAAGGAAAACAAGGGACCCGATCAACGTCCAATATTCAAGAGAGGTCAGCACTGAAGAACACAAGGGAAGGAAGAGAACACTAAGTACCATGTGGGCCAGTGTACAGCCGCAGCGTTATCGGCCAATAGCTAAGGGACGGCTCCTTGTCCCGACGAGCCGCCTCCCGGACCAGCCAGCATACGTCTTCAATTTTCTGGCAGCGATCTGAGAGGGCGGCCAGGTCTGCATGCTTCTTGGCGGCCAGGTGACAGAAGAGGTTGAAATGGTCCATCCCCCATCCCTCGGCATAGTAGTAGGCGATGTGGAGGCGCTTGCCCAAGATGACCACTGCTGAATCTTCAATCTTCAACCCGTGCACTCGAAGGAGACGTAGAGCCACGTGGTGTCCTTGTAATTCTCTGGGTTCCGCTCCTCCCTCCTCACAAATGTGCGATAGGGACAAAGTGCGTCCCTCTCCGGTCGCCAGCTCCTCGCCGGGGTGCCTTCTTCCTCCATCGGGAATGGATAGTTGATCAGTTCCAGATGGTCGCCCCGATGTGGCAGAGGTCCGCAAGGTCTTCTTGAAGTCATCCTTTGCCACGGGAGGCAGTTTGACCTGCGGCGCTGGCTTGGTCTCACGAGCTGCCTTGCGCGCAATCATGTAGGCGGCAACTTCCTGTTCCTTGCCGCGCCTTAATCGGAGTAGGTGCTCCGGGTCAATATCCAGTACCGGCACTGGCTGTCGGCTCAGAAATCTCCTCTCGGCCCCGTCCCAGCAGTCGGTCCGGCACAGTCGGTAAAAAGCTGTCCGGGCGTTCCACCACTTCACATATTCGGGGGTCACCCGTGGAACCCGACCCGGGGCTGGCACCCGGAAGCTGGCAGTGTCTGCCCGATGAAAGAAATCCCACCAGGTTCGGGCAGCTTCGGCGGTAGGACTCCCCCGGAGACTTCGCACCGGTAGTTCAAAGTGAGCACTGTGTGCCGGGATATGCTGGTCATATCCAAAATTCCTGCCGAAGCGAAAGGGATAATATGGCTCCAACAGCAAACTGTCCCCTTTGCGGAAGGCCAGCACACTTGGACGGATGGACAGCGCCCAGGCCCTGAGTTCCGGCTCCAATAGCGGCGAACCACGTTCTCCTGGCTGATCGGGTGCACATATTTCTCCACTTGGTCGTCTCGGCACTCCCGGTTACTGTTTACTAACGGACTTGAGTGAGCGGCCAGAGTCCAAAAGTGGATGGTGCCCGCGGCATCAAGGGGCACCGTCGTCAACTTGCCTCGAATGTCGTACAGCCGCATGGACATCGAGCTTGGCGCCACGCTCGTAAATTCCAACATCCGTGGAACCAATCCCCAGCCTTGAATAGTGCGTGGGGCGAATTCCAGAAATAAGGAACAGACCCACGCATTGAAAAAATGCAGTGGGCACACATACCGCGCTTGCCGCGGGAATTGATGACTGCTGACGTCCCCGAGCGCTTTGTATATCAGACATAGCGTGGCCGGGCACAAAGACAGCTTAATACCCCAGGCCATCTGACAGGCTGGGTAGATGGCGTCCGGGCGAATGACGGTCTCGTCCCCGTAGGGCATGGCGAACGAGCACAGCCAGTACGTCAGATATGCCGCGCAATGCGTCAATGGGTCGACTCCCATCGGGTTCGGCCCGCCGCGGCGCCCTCGAGAGGGATCTTCACGTCAACCTTTGACTTGGCACGTTTCTTCCGGGCGGCGGTAGTGCCAATGTGAGGGAACTCCTCGTACTGCTTCAACCCGTCGTAAAAATACTGCACCCAGAGGACCATGCGGACCCTTTTCCGTTCCCCTCGGGGGGGGTTGCCTCCCGCCATGCGACAACTGATACAATTCCCGGTACGCCTTCATAAGGTACCGGTATGAATAGCCCAGGGAATAGTAGCCATCCCCGTTGGTTTCATCCTTGATCATATCCGGTGGACAGACTTCTTCGTAAGGCTCCCCGTCAATGGGCAAGCCACTGAGCTGACTGAGACTCCACAGGTCTAACGAAGTCTCGCCCTCTGCGGTGTAAAAGGTGTTGGTCTCTGCATTAAACACCTCGATCATCCCGCAGCAAAGACCCCTGGAAATAGGGTAACTGTACCGGGAGGCGTACACACTGTGGTAGACGCCAGCCCGGATGAGGATCGGGGCATAGTTGAATAACACATACTCTGTGAATTCCACGGCCCCTTCCCGGAAGTTGTGCGCATCCTTAAGCCTCAGCTCCCCGAACCAGCCCAGAGCCAGTTCATGCTTGAATCGGATGGCCAAGCAGTCCAGCAGAAAAGGTTCTCTCTGTATCCCCACTTCAACGGAGCCAGGAACAGACCGAACCGGGGATGCTCACTTTGAACCCGCCCGGCAGATGTGTCCCACCGAGCAGGGGTGAACTGAGGCGCCCGCACTAGTTTGTCCTCTGCCGGCAGCACGGCTTCGAGCCCCAAGATGGGCTTCCACTCCCGAGCTTCTCCCACTAGGTACATCGGGATGCTCCTCGAGACACTGTAAATAGGCTGTCCCGGACTGCAGAATCGTCCGCTCAGCCTCTTTGACAACCCGAAAGTTCCGCCTCTCCTGGTGACAGAGGTGCTTCAGGAAGCGAACGAGATGCTTGTCCTTCGGGAAGTCCTTCCGGTACTCCCCCGTAGCCCGGTCAAAAGTCATGACGCCGTCAACCCGAGTAAGCCTGCGGTAATCCATTGTCTCAGTGTCCGAGCCCGACGATCCGGCCAGTGCCGCTATCTCGGTGTGCTCCCTGTCCAAGTCTTCTACGTTGAACCAAGTGACTGCTGGCACCGGAGGTGGGGGAACGTGCTCGGCACCGGAAGCAGCAGAATCTCTCGGGGCAGCCATTTCTCTGCAAGGGGCAAGATACCGCAAGTCAGAACAAGGCACAAGTAAAGAAAAAGAAAGGGAATTATAAAGGGGGCTACACTACAGTTGAATTAAAAGAATGCCAATAATTTCTGACGAAATTTTGGCAGAGTTTCCCCTAGGCCGGAGGCGTAAGGGAAACACGGGTGCACGCCCACAAGGAGTGACGGCCCCAACAAAGTCACGGTGTGCCCAAGGGTGACACCGGAGGTCCTCCGGTTGGAGAAGTCTTCTTTCCTCTCTTCAGCGGCACACCCAGTGCCTCCTCCCAGCGGCACACCCCCTGGCGGCACACCCTGTGCCCCCTCCCAGCGGCACACCCCCTGGCGGCACGCCCTCAGTGGCCCCAGCGGCACGCCCCCTTGACAACGCTCAGCGGCACGCCCGTGCCAACCCCGTCTAGCGGTGCACCCCGTGCCCTTCTTCCAGCCGCACACTCCCACCAGTGCCCAGCGGCACACTCCCACTGGTGCCCAGCGGCACCCCCGTGCCCCCTAGTCCCAGCGGCACGCTCCGTGCCTCCCTCAGCAGCACACTCCGTGCCTCCCCCAGCCGCACACTCTTCGTTCCACTCTCAGCGGCACACCCGTGCCCTTCCCCGACGGCACGCCCCGCGCCCTCGTCAGCGGTACGCCCCGACGCCATGGCCGCCCCCACGCCAACGAGAGGAGGAAAAAGAGGTGAAGAGGAAGAAGAAGAGGGAAAGAGGAGGGAGAAAAGAAGAGGAAGAGGAAGAGGACGATGGAGGGCCTAGGGCTCCGTCGTCCCCCGAGGAAGAGAAAGAACGAGAGGGATAAGAGAAGAGAAGAATGAGAGAAGAGGAAGAAGAGGAGAACGGAAGAAGAGAGGAAGGAGAAGAGAAGAAGAGGGAAGGGGGAGGGGCCTCGCAGAGCCCTCACCAGAGGAAGAAGACGGCGGTGAGCGATGGTCTCCGGCGGTGGAGAGAAAGAGAGAGGGAGAGAGAGACGGCGACAGCCGAAGGGGCAAGGAGAGAGAAAGAAAGGGAGAGTTTGAAAAGAGGGGGGGAATTTCGAACTCCCCCTCCCCCCTTTTATAGCCGTCTAAGAAAAAAGGAGAAAAAAAGGAGAAGAAAAGGAAGAAAAAGGGGGGGAACGAACGAACGGAAGGGGGAATAAAAATGAGAAGAAAACGAGAGAGAGAAAAAGGAAGAGAGAAAAAAAAAGAAAAGGAGGGAATAATAGAAAAAAAGAAAAAAAAGAAAGAGGAAGAAAAAAAAGAGAAAAAAGGGGAGAAGAGAAAAAGGAAGAATAAGTACACATGTATATATATAATAATAATAATAATAACATAACACACATATAATGGTGATACAATAAATACACGATAGAGATAATGATGTCCGCATCACATGCCTTATGAACGTACGCCCAATAATGTACGTTAATTCCCCAAACGCACCCGCGGGCACCGTCTGGCTCATCCTTCGCCCGCACTGCCCTCGGGTGGGGGGCATTTGTGGACGCATAAAATTGCACGTCCATATATCCCGCCGAGCCCCGCATTAATGTCAAAACCAAAGGAAGAAGACTCGGAGAGACTGGCCATCCAGGGCTCCAGGAAGATACTACCGCCCGGCAAATCCCCGCATTTGCACGGGCGCATTAAAAGACCGAGAAGTCACAGGATGTCCTCCTGAATTGACACACTACTACGGACCCACCCTCGGGCCCCTAACGGTGAAGAAATATCTCAAAGAATGCACAGCTTCAAGTTCCCGAAGCAAAAGCAAAGGCCCCTGTCAAAACGGCACCTTTGGTGCCTCCAGCGGCACGGGCCTGAGGCCCTTCAGCGGCACGACATTTCAGCTCCCAGTGGCACGACCCTTCAGCCCTTCAGCGGCACGGCCATTTGGCCCTTCAACGGCACGGCCATTTGGCCCTTCAGCGGCATGCTTCATTCAGGGTTTCACCAAGTCTATACAGCCGTCAGCCCAAGTCTATACGTTGGCAGTTGCACACGAAGTCTATACAGTCGTTAGCCCAAGTCTGTACACTGGCTGACTGCTTCAAACGAAGTCTATACAGTCGTCAGCCCAAGTCTGTACGTTGGCAGTTGCACACGAAGTCTATACAGCCGTCAGCCCAAGTCTGTACGTTGGCTGATTGCACAATCGAAGTATGCACATCCACCAGTTCAACTTCCAAGTCTATACATCGGTGAAGCATTGGAAGTCTATACATTGGTCGCTTTACCGACATTGCCCCTGCAAGTCTATACATTGCAGCTGAGTTGAAGTCTGTACAGCCCTTGCTTTGCCAAAGTCTATACATTGTGAACTCTCAAGTATGTACAGACCTTCCTTGCTCAAGTATGTACATCATCCAGTTGCCTTGCCAAAGTCTATACACTCATGAGGCAAGTCTGTACAGAGTTCAGACGCGAAGTCTATACACTCATGTGGCAAGTCTGTACAGAGTTCATGCACACGAAGTCTATACACTCATCTACCAAGTCTTGGCCCTTCAGCGGCACAGGGTCCTTGGCCCTTCCAGCGGCACAGGGCTTCTTGGCTCCTTCAGCGGCAAGGCCTTTGGCCCTTTAGCGGCACGGTCTGGGGAGCCCCTCAACGGCACACTGCAACAAGCTGCCAGCGGCACAGCCTTTCTGCCCTCAAGGCCCTGCGCCCTTTCCCCAGCGGCACAGCGCTGAAAGCCTCCCGACGGCACGCACCGGCAGAAGATACAACGGTCAAAAGGTAGATCCATTGGTGCGCAGTACAGCCAGTTCAAAGCCAGCTAGCGCCTGTCTCCGTGTCACCTTCTGGCTGCTTCGCCTGACGAGGAAGATACCGAAGTCAACCTCGGATGGCAGTGCCATCATGAGGCTCCCCCGTCAACCGTCCACGTATAAAAAGGCCTTCCACATACAGAAGAGAGGGGATTGATTTTTGGTAGAGGGAGGATCTTCGAAGAGAGGAGCTGCGTGCGAAGAAACTCGTTCGAAGTGAAGAAGAAGAGAAGAAGAAGGTAGAAGAAATATAGGGAAAAGAGAGAGGAGCGTTGCATGTAGCAGAGGGGGAAGGAATGGAGGAAAGGGAATGGCTGCCCTTCCTCGTTCCAACCCTCTCCCCAACTTTCTTTTCTTTCATATTCTTAGTTTTCTTCCCTCCTTTTGTTTAGGGATGCATTGTACGATGTGGGGTCTTCGGGCCACGATCTTTGTTATATCGAATCCTCCATGAATGAAATAATGTTCAGTTTTGCTTCTTACTGCATTTGTCGTCTTCTCCTCACCGGTGTCTTGTGGTTTTGCTTTCTCGTCCCTCAACCTCCCAACTCCCTGTTCTACCTGATTTCCCGTGGCGCTGGTTTATGCAGTCAATAGGGTTTGCTCCTGGCTTGACAGGGTATGGCCAGCCTCGTCCCTCTTCAATGTCTTTTCATTGCATAACAACTCCTGATCTTGCCATACGGGTCTGTGCGAGCCCATTCTCTTTAACACATTGGAGTCATTCAATGCCCAGAACATCCTCCTTTACCCTCCTTCGGGACCAGTGGTATGCCCACGCACCCTCAAGCTCCCAGTCATTCTACCCCTCAGGGCCCCCAGCGGTACGCCTCTCCCATTCGGCCGTTTGGCGGTACAGCCTTCCTTGAGTTTGCCTGGGGGCACACTCCCCTTAGGGCAATTCAGCGGTGCACCCTCTCTCTTCTTGTCAGCGGTACACCTCCCTTCCTTGGCCGCCCAGCGGCACACCCTTGGACTGTCAGCCCGGCACTCCTTGACCATCACCTCCCCGGTGTACTCATAGTTTGCATCAGTGTACTGGTTCCTCATTTGATGTTTTCTCCGAGTTTTCCGAAGTTTCCCTAAAGGCGGCTGCTCAGGCACCCTCCTCAGTTGTTGGTTCATGCCACCCCCGTGGGCATGTTCCTTGTTATTCCTTTACCTCCCGGGTCAAGGGGAGGTGCTGCCGAATTTTTGTCAGGAATAACAATAAATTTAAAAGATGAAAAGAAGTAGCAAACAGATGGACTGAGCAACAGTGAAAACACTCTAATCAACTAAAAGAACCTTGCAAGGCTTCAAGCATCGAACTGAAAAAGACTCCAAGCATTGCATTACTGAACTTGACTTGGGACTCAATCTCATGACAGGAGAATGAAAGCTTAACCATCTAAGATTCCTCATCTTGAACTGAACAAGGAACCCTCTCTTGAGTCATGGCCCACCCCTTCAGTTGCACACTCTGCTTGGTTTTGTTTGCTACTTTTCCCAGCGGTACACCCTGGCCTACCTCTTCTAGCGGTGCGCCCTAACCTTCTATCCTCCAGCGGTACGCTCCCCCCTGTTGTCTGAGCGGTACGCATCCTCCCAGCGTTCTACGCAAGTCTGTACACCGTTGGCTTGTGCATGCATCATCTTTCGAAGTCTGTACATCGGTTAGTATCACTCAGTGTCTCACGCTGCCAAACCCATACATCGCATGCATTACATACAGCAAGTCTGTACATCCATCCGTCCCACTCAGCGTCTTATGCATATGCCAAGTCTATACATCGCCACTATGTGTGTGCATCATTGAACAAGTCCATACATTCATTGTACCGCTGGCCAAGTCTATACATTGTCTGTTGCATAACACGCAAGTCTATACATCGTGTGCATCATGCTGCCAAGTTCATACATTCATTTTATTGCTGGCCAAGTCTATACATTGTCTGTTGCATAACACGCAAGTCTATACATCGTGTGCATCTCACTGTCAAGTCTATACATTGCATCACTGGCCAAGTCTATACATTGTCTGTTGCATAACAGCAAGTCTGTACAGTCCTCGTGGCTCATTCATGCATCAGCTCCTCCAGCCCTTCCAGCGGTACGCTCCACATTCTCCCAGCGGTGTGCTCCACTGGTGCCTCAGCGGTACGCTACACCCTCTACCCTTCAGCGCTACGCCCATCTTCAATCTTCAACGACACACTCTTAAATTCTCCAGCAGTACACCCTTCTTTACCCTTTGAGCAGCACACATCATTCATCTCTCAGCGGTACACCCTAGTCTCCATCATCTCCCCAACGAGTACACATATGTATGTAATAAAAGAGGGAGGGGGCTATGTGATAAAAGGAACGATGAATAGCAATAACAATAATGAGACAAAAGGGGTGGTCCCAACCAAGATAACAGAAAGGGAAAATAATAACAGAAAGGGAAAATAGTAACAAACAGGAGAAGAATTCACGGTCATTGGGTGATAAAGGGCAATCAACAAAGAAAGGGTAGTGTCAATAAATAAATGATAATAACAAGCGTCGACAATCATCGTGAATACGATAATATGGCAGCAGCCTCTCCTTCCTGGATTCCGAAACCGGGGATATTAGTGATGCTCCTGTAAGCCGGAAGACACTTTCGGGAGTTCTCTCTCTTGCCGTGGTGACCGCCCGGCCTTACCTCGGGTCGATAATTCATCAGGGTCCCCTCCCTCGTCGGGATCTGATTTGTCTCCCTGTATTAAAATTGTCATCCCTCGACAGACATTGGTACGGATTCATCCCCCAGGTTATCGTCTCGTTTTCCGTGTGAACTTGTGTCCAAACATGAAATGGTGTTTCCTTCCTGCCCCCACCTCGGGCTCACCGTATAACCAGACGGGTGTTTCCTTCCTGCGTTAATTAGTATTTCTTTCGACCGTGGATGTAATGCACTGGATCCTTGGTAGGTCTTGCTGGATCTTCATTGGATCTTTTGGATTGGTTTCAGTGAGTTTCGGTTCGCTTTGGTGGCTTCCGAGTTGAGCTTTACGAGCCGTGTGGGTTTTTCTCTCGTACTAGTTACGGAACCCTACGGTGAGTTTGTTTGTTAGTTCTTGAACTCGTGAATGCTACAGCGACGATGTACTCTTCGAGCCGGTCGTTTTGACTATTTTTGCGTATTTTTCTGAATTTGTGCATTTTCGGCGCATTTTTGAAATTTTCAGAAATTAGGAAAATTTCCTAATTTCTTTTCTTTTTCTTTTCTTTCCTCTCTCCTCCCTTCTCATTTCGCGGCCGCCGTCTCTCTCTCCCGTTTCGCTCTCTCGGCTCCGGATGCAGACGGGGTACCTAGAGGCGTGTGCTAGGGACATGGTGGAGCTGGCTAGGTGCGCGATGAGGCGAGGATTGGATCGATTCTGGCGCGATCCCGTTCGGTGGATTCTAAGCCGGTGGATCGGTTCGCGAGTGGATTTCAGCGTGGTTTAGTCCTTTCGAGGCTCGGTTTCTTCGGTGGAGGTAGGGTGACTGATCCTCACTTCTTCCTCTCCGTTTTCCCTGCCATTGCACGCCGTTCGGCAAAGAAACAGTCGAGTTTGGGCTTGTTTTGCCTAAACCGTGGTTTTCGTGGTTTGTAGGGTTTGCCGGAAAACGGCGACCGTTTGCGGTGTAGTTAGTTTTAAACTGACCGCAGGGATGTTAGGATCCCATCCATGCTAGTTTTGTGTTGATCGGTGGTCATTCGAGGCCGGTAGGAGCCCGGGAACCTCGTTGATCCATTTAGGGTGGATTCGTTAGAATCGCCCCGATCTGGAGTTTTAATGCTTGCATGTGGGCTTTTTAGCCTTCTTATGTTGTTTTTCATCGTCGAGGGTTGTTTCCCCTGCGCTTCGGCGTGAATGGGGCGTGGAACGGGTCGATTTGGCCATTCCTCTGTTTTCCCGCCGTAGCTGATGTGGCGGTCGTTCCAGAGACCGTCAATTGCTCTGACGGCCCCACGACTGACCGTTACATTATCTGGGTTGATTGAGTCCTTCGGGGTTTTGAGAGAGTGACGGCCCAGGGCTGGCGCGTCACATTTCTCTGACGCGTCCCGTGAGACGCGTTATATCTCTTTTGTCGTTTATTGCTTGGGTTAAGTCAGTTACTCTAACGCGCTTGACCCAGCGCGTTAGATGGATGTAACGCGCACTGTTCTGGCCATTACATTCCGTTTGACCGACGTTGACCATTTGAGGCGGTGCCTCTGGCGGTGGTTCCCTCGTGCGTTAGGTGTTTGTAACGCGCCTGCCCCAGGCCGTTACATGCTGTGTTGGCTGAGTTGGGTTGCTGCGCCGTTGGATATAACGGTGGGGCCCCTGTGCGTCAGGCGTTTGTAACGCGCCCTGTGCTGGCCGTTACATGCCTCTCAGCTAGCATTGGTTGTGGGTGTGTTGGCCCTGACGCGCCTGGTCTTGTGCATCAGGTGGCTATAACGCGCTCGCTCCCATGCGTTAGTTCGTTGTAACGCGCCTCATCTAGCATGTTACATGCTTCGTGTGTTTTGTGTTTGAGGGTTGTTGGCCCTGACGGCCCTGGTCTGGCGCGTCAGGTGTGTGTAACGCGCCCCGTGCTGGCCGTTACATGCTGTTTTATGTGTTTTAGAGTCGGTTAGGGCGGTGTGAGTGACGGCTGCTCCCCCGACCGTCGTTCGGAGTGTAATGGCCCAGGTCTAGACCGTCATATTCTTGTAGCGGTCTAGGGGTGGCGCGTTACATCCCTTGTGCTCCGTTTTCCGTTGTTTCGATTTTGGCTTGTCTTGCCTTGGCCTTGTGGTCTGCCCGCTGTCCCGTGGAGGTCTTCTGACATCCTATGAGGGCTAAGACTACGTTGTAAGGTGGCCAGGAGTCTTCTTGCTTGAGGTAGGATTCTCTTTCCTACTTTTCGAGCATTGTTGTTAGGTTCTGGTCAACCCGGTCTGACCCAGGGGTTGACGTGTGACCTACTGTGTGCGTGTCTTGGCGGTTCTGTCCAGTCCGCGACACTGGTTCTGGATGTCTCGAGGTGTCGTTTACCTTGGGTTGCGTGTCCAAGCGTGTTTGAGGGTCTTCGGTGTTCCCTCAGGTCTCCGTGAGTTGTTTCCTGCGGAGTGTCGTTTCTTGTGGCTTAGGATTAGACCGATTGGCGGCTTGTTCTGCTATTTGTGACGATCTTGCCTTTGAGTCGTTCGACTCGGGATCGTTACGTGGTAGGTCTAGTTGCCTAGTCCAGAGTCTGTCGGCAGTGGTTGTAGTGCCAGTGGTGCTTCGTAGTACGTGTGACAGGGCTTCCGTAGACTGTCTGTACTTTAGCACTTGTGTTTTGGAGTCCGTGCCTTGTGAACCTCCACTAGTCGTAGCTTGTGACGTAGGCTTTTTAGTACGTCACCCACTGGGAGTGGTGGACGGGCAGTTTCCCGTTACACGGTTTTTAAGCTAGTTCCGTGGGCCCCGGCCAACGGTAGCGTCCTACCGAGGGGAATACTAGCTAGAGGCCTGGCCTGGGTAGTGGTCAGTGTGTGCACACGTTGTCAGGGACTGAGGACTTGCGTCGACGGGCATGACCCTGACTAGTCACTCGCAGTTGTGGTACTGCGGTCCTGTGTCCGTAGTTGCCGTTCTTCTTTGGGACTGTTGTTCCTTGGACCTGGTTCTTGGTGTGTCTAGTCTCCTCCGTGCTGCACACGGTCTGGTAGATGTGACACTTGAGGCGCAGTGTAAGACGTCAGTGGACGCATCTGGCTGTTCTTCTAGTGTGAGGGTACTCCTATCACTTGACCAGTGACTCTCGGCGTTTCTCGTGCGTTGCGACCTTTGCGAGTGGCCCTCTCGTGGCTGTACTCGAGGTCGGTGTCCTGTTGTGTGCGTGACGTTCTGGTCGTGCGTGGGGCTGTGTGCACGACGTTTCTGCTCGTGTTTGGTTGTTGTGTGTCTAGGTCTTTTCTAGACCTTTTTGTCTGCATTGTTGGTTTTTGCCTTCTTCTTTGGTGTTGGTCGACGGACTGGTGTATCCTACTGTGTGAGTTTGGGGTTGACCGTCTGTTGCCTTTTGGAGTAGCTTAGAGTGCCGAGTTCTCCTCGGTTGCCGTGTTCCGTGTTTTACGGCCTCGCTCTTCTTTGTTGTTGAGCTCCCCTTGCTCATTGCCTGTTCCCTACTCCTGCTGTCCCTGTTCTGTTTACAGCTTTGTAGTGTAGCTTTTCCTGCTTTGCTGCACTTGCTGTTTTACAGTTGCTTCCGTTGCACTGTGCGTTTTCGAGTGGGGATCCGCGCGACCCCTACTGAGTTTCTGTTTAGAGACTCACCCCTGCTTTTCAGGTGGGTTTCGCCTTCTGCCTCTGCTGTTCCTGGAGGTGCGCGTCTGTTAGTTGCTGCCAGCTGTACCTACGTCGGGCTTCCCCCGACTTCTGTGTACGTCCTTTTCTGTCAGACTGTACTTTATCTTTCCTTTGGACTGGACTCTGGTGTATAATTGTAATTATTGTAATTTTTATTGAAAAAGTAATTTTATTTCTGCTACTTTAGCACTTCAATTTAATGAAATTTCATTGCTTACTGTTATATCTGCGGCTTCAATGTATTCCACACACGCCTTTTTCCCTTCGGCGCTTTCCCGCGCTTGGGAGGCCTCGCGGGTCCCTTGCGGTACCACGTGTATCCGGTAGTCGTACCGGGTACACCGGGTATCCGGAATCCGGGTCGCTACAGAGGAGCCCTTATTTCTGGCAATTAATCAAGGGTATTCCTCTCTCCGAGGGGATGTAAATGACGTTGTGACATTTATGGCACAACGGATCTCAGTCCCGACCCGGACCACACAATCGTCTGACCTAGTCAGATCGAGCGCACCATGGGCTCTTCGGAGCCCGAACAAATCGTCACTTCGTGACTGGCACGCCCACGCACTTAATAAATCGATGAACGAACCCGATAAACAAATAAACTAAGATGTAATAAAAAGTGCGTCCACAAGTCCTCGTGTAAGATACGATCAATGTCTCAGGTCAAAGGACCAACGATACTACTGAGACAGTTGGATCTTCAGTTGACGTTAGGTATAATCAACCATCTGAAGATCCAATAGCGGATCAGTTCAGTGCACTTCCTCCCAGGACGTACACCTACACATATGTGTTGGTGCCCCGCACCAATGACCATGAGACTGGTCACTAACACATCATGTGTACTGGTTTAATAGGTAATCAAAGTCCCCGAGTGATTACCCTCCAACTAGGAACAGTTTGAGGTATGCGTCCATGTAAAGTCAGTCTCATGTTCGAGATCCCATCTCGAGGTGACTTTACAACCACATATCCTAGGGACATCGTAAAGTAATACACAATCGCATATTTACGCTCAAATACCACTTTATTAATAATGAACAAGATCGTACATCTATCGGGTCTACCCGACCCTAAATTGGCATGTAGCACACCAATACTAACACTAGGAACTTATAAAATCCCAACCCAAAATTCAAACCTCGGGTTAGACCGAAACAGGGATAAAGCGGTCGTTTACTGGACCGTTTAGGAACTCATACGGTCATGTCCAGACCGTTTCATGATCTATGCGGTCATGACTGGACCGTGTAGAAATAGAGTCGATCAAAGAACTAAACCATGCGGTCAAGGCAGGGCCTGTAAGCATCCATGGCTGTCATGTAAATGGCCGCTAGCAGACTCTGGCGGTCGTCCATAGGCTGCTAAGGTCCAGAACATCAAAAACACCGGTTAAGTACTTTCTAGCAATTATGTTTTTATGGTACAACCAGCTCGGCGTCCTAGTGGGAATCTCAGGCTCGCGGAGTCTTACGGAGGTCTTGAAACAAAATCACCTAGTCCGATGGAAGGAATATCCAACGGAGAGGTTCACAAGTCCAAGATTGGTGTGCTTAATGTGCAAGTGTAACTAATGGTCGCATACCGGAGCATACGCCAAGTACTTAAGAAAATGACTCAAGAGATGAGAGTGAATCGGTGAGACATACAGACAAAAACCGAGATGTTAACACATAGATTATGTCCATATCATAGAAGTCATTTAATTATAAAATTATAACATTTTGGCATGAAATTACATAATAGCCGAAAATAGAGTCTTAACCATGCTCATTCTAAATCTGGGTATTTAACAGGAAAAATAAAACATGATTTGAGTGAAGAATAATGTAATTATAGGGTTACTAATATGTAGAATTTGACTAGGCTCGGACTAAGTCTCAGAACCAGAAAACGGTCAGGAACTAGCCGTTCCAAAGAAAAAATGGTCTTACGATAGGCCGCAATACAGGGTACAGACGGTCATTCATTAGACCGCTAAGTTTCCCTTGCGGTCCCTTTTTGGCCGCCATCTACCTGTCTGGCAGAAGCTATAAAACCAAGAATAAATGCTAAACTAGGACAAACTATGCATGGAAATCAACGAAACATGTTGTAAAAACATGCTAGAAGGAAAATAGACCAAGAACGTGCATGGTTTTGTGTGACATAGACAAGGATTTTTCATCTTAGTTGCATTATGGCTAAGTTCGTGCATGGAAAATAAACTAGATGCGCAGTCCCAATAAAACAATAAATACTCTAAGTATAGTACATGAAATCGACTGCAATCTGAGGGCTTTTACTCTTAAGATCATATTTAAGCCTTTCATGAGATAACCTACCTCTGGACTGGACTTTAGTCTTCGAATTTAAGGCTGGAAGTTGACCCTAGTTTCTGCTCATTTTGAACTGAACCAGCAACTTCTTGCCTTTCTAACTTCTGATTCCCTTCACCTAAGATAATAAAAATTGGAGGGAAGAAAGAGGGTACTAAGATGAATAAATAAGTCCAAAGAACCAACTTCTAATTACCTCATTTTGGACTTCTAATTTGCTGATCTTCCTAGGTCGTTTGCTCAAGTTCCTAGGTTACTTGTACTGAACCAGCGTCTTTGCAGACCTCTAACTCCTTGTAGGTTCGATCTCCTAGAACGAAATTTTGAGGAAAGTTAGACCTTACTATTATGAACAAAATATTCTAAAGAACCTTCCTGAAATAATACTTCCTTACCTCAGTTCCACGCGAGCCAAAAGTAAAGGTCGTACATGTGATACTTGGGATCTATTTATAGGGTTAGCTAGGGTTTTTAAGGATTTGAACGAACCTAGAGTCCTAATTACATATTTCATTCGATCCTAACACCTTCTATACCCTTCCATTAGCAGATAACATCGATCCCAGATAATTGGGATGCCAAAAAGCTAAACTTTTCACGTTTTCTCTCATTCACAGAATTTGGAGAGCTTAGCGGTCATGGAAGGACCGCTATGTTGGCCCTGGCGGTCGCGCGATAGTCCGCTAGGCTTCAGAATTTTTGAAATTTTCATATTGTCGTATTATTCCCATTTATCCCCTAATTTGATGTGTATATCTCATTTTAAATCCGTAATTTATCTAATTTACGTTTCTATTAATGGGCTTGGGTCTCAAAGTCTTGGAATCGGATCTTTGGGCCTATTTGAATTAGACTTAGCCCTTGGGTAATTATAGGGCCTTTTAAATGGATTAAATAAATCCTTTATTCTTCTTAATAGTCTATTAAACCTTTAAAATTACTTAATAATTATACTTAAATCCAGAAAAATTCCTGAAAAATTCTCGGACGTTACAAATCATGATGTCAACCACAACGGGTTTCCACTGTTGGCAGACGTTAACCCGAGTGCCGGTGGTCTAGCCCTGGATGAAGCAAGAGTGGGGTAGGGGCGGGAGTGACCGCGGCCACAGGGTCAACGGCGGCGACTCCGTCTTCAGAGCTGGCAAAGCGTTACCAGCTATAATGATGGTCAGGAGGAGGGCGTTGAGCTTTCCTTGTCGTCCGTGTTATTGTCATAAATGGGGGGTGAGGGGTGAGACAACAACGAGGACAACGAAGAAGAATAAGAATACGTAAAAGGCGAGAGGAGGAAGATGGGGACATGGAGGGCGATTTGGAGGTGGGAGTGTGGTCCTCGCGTCCTCCCTCCCGTAGCGATCACTCTCTCTCTCTTCTCTCTCTCTCAAGGAAATTAAAGGGCTTGTTGGTGTTCTAGGGACTTGGTGCCACCGGAGACTAGACCTGTAAACGGAGCGGATACGGAACGGATAGTCTGATATCCGAATTCGTATCCGATTATAATCGGTCGGATATTCGAATCTGACACATTCTATTAGGGTGTATTTTGTCACTATCTGAATCCGAATTCGACGGATATTATCCAGATTCGGATATATCCGACTATCCGATTAGATATAAAAATATGTTATATGTTCATAGTTTTTAGTTTTTAAATATATAAATATAAATAATGAATTAAAAATCTAATAAATATATAATATGATTATTAACTAAAAAATCTGAGTCAACCTGAAGTGATTCATACATAATATCAAAAAAACTCATATTTATATTCGGTCGGATAATATCTGACACGGATATCTCAATATCCGAATTCGTATCCGATTAATAATTGGATATTCGATATCTGATTAAATTATCCATCAGATATTTTATTCGGATGATTATCTGATTAAACGAATTCGAATTCGATTCGAATTTTAAATAGATAATTGCCGGACCTACCGAAGACTATGAAGTCCGCGAAGAAATGTCATGCTGACATCAGGCTCCTCGTGGACAGGGCCAAGCATGACATCTATGTTGGTTGGCACTTGGCACATCCAATCCAACGACAAAGGTCAGACCGAGACAACAAGTGTCCTACAAAGCAAATCCCTCTCGTCCTCGTCGTATATATAATTAAATTTATTTGCTTTTGGATTTCTCTTGCGACTGTTTTGTTTGTCCGGATTCAACTCTTTTTGAGTTCACGTAACACTACGAAGTATTCAAAGCCAAGATTTCAAATAAAGAATAACTCAAGCACAGTGTCTATCAAATAGGTCTACATAAAATTTAAATATTACGATATTTTTAACAAATTAATAGTTAGCCATTCTTATCAAACTTACAAAATTAGATTGACATTTAACATAACATAAATTTTTAAATAATAAAAAAAGTTCTCAGACACCTCGGAAAGAACACGTGCTACCCAGCAAGCCCACACTGTTAGGTCACTCCTCTCCTCTCTTGCAATAGCTTTGCCGCCCCGTCGAAATGCACGGCCAGAGTCACCTCGGCCCACCCGCCTGGCCTTTACCGCTTCCTTGTCCGCAACGCTCCGTTGTCCCCAACCTTCCAGCCGGCCGTCGCCTTCCGAAGCGTAGGGGCACGGGAGAAATCGAGGAGAGAGTGGCCGGCGGTGAACCCCCCACTCCCACTCCCACTCCCACTCCCACTCCCTCCTGCTGCCACCATAACACGTGGATGAAGATTAGAGACAGAGGCCCCGGGGGTGGGGCGATGTTGTGTCGAGAGATGATTGAGGGAGGGAGGGAGGGAGGGAGGGAGGACAGTGTGTAATGAAAGGGATTTTTTACAAAATACACTCTTATAAATTTATTAGCAGAATTATTCCTCACATATATATATATATATATATATATATAATATTTGATGACCTTCGCTACGTCGCAATACTTTGCAAAAATACTCTTATTATATCACTTGCTATTTGTATTACGTTAGAATCTCTTGTTTAATGTTAATTAGTTTTAACTAAATTTATAAAAAAATTGAACAGCCCCTACTCTCTCTCTCTCTCTCTCTCTTCGTATATCTATCTATTTATTTAGCTCTCTTTCTTCTCTTTACTACAATATTGTTCAAAGTAACCTTTTTATAAAGATATTTTTATCTAAAAATTAATTATATGGATGAAAATAGAATATTTGTTAGATCTTCAACTGTGGTTAACCGTTAAGGATTATTTTGGCACTATATTGATATACGAAGTTTATTAAAAATATACTAAGATGAGAGGGATAATTTCACAAATAAACTTATAGCAAGGGTGTTTTTGCAGAAAAATCCACCGGATACCGGGTGTTTGAAAAAATAATTCTTTCTATGTAATATTTTAAGATATGCACTAATCTAAGCTAACTTAAAAATAAAAAGAACAAAAATAGAACATTGCTGAGAAATTTTGAAAAGGAAAATTTCTTTGAGTTGATATTAAAGTTATTGGATTGGACTATTCAACTCAATTTTTTAAGATATTGAGTTGTTATTTTAAACATAAATTATTAAAAATTTTACAACTATATCTCTATAAAATATTATAATTAACTAATTTTCAATGCGAGACTATTCCACCAATTAATGATGTAGTAGTCAAAACTGGGTAGACTCATCCATACATTGATAGACTTATTGGTTGCCATGGTACAGAAAAAATACTCGAACTTATATAAATATTTATTTAAAATTCGGCTCAGTTATCAAATTTAAGAGGAGTAATACTTCCTGCTAGGGCTGTCAATGGACCCGGCCGGCCCGACAGGTCCGCAGGCCTGGCCCGATTTCAGGTCGGACCGCAAGGTCTTTTTAGGTCCGCGGACTTTTAGTCGGGCCTAAAAGTTCGGTCCGACTAGACTCGCGGGCCGGGCTCGGGCTTTGAGTTCGGCCCGCGGGCCGGCCCGGCCCGATTCCCTTTTTTATTCTCACTTCAAATTTTAAAAACTATTTAGTCAAACTTATGTTATTTTACTTAATTAGACATTTTAAAATTCTATTTTCACACAAATTATGTAATTAATATCAAAATTTTAATTTATTTAGTGAGATTATAAATTTTATAGTATTAAATCTATTAATTTTTATTATTTTTATTATTTTATTTAAGTAGTCGGGTCGGGCCGGACTTTAGTCGGACTTTGAATTTTTTACATAATGTCAAACCCGGCCCGACCCGATCCGACATAGGTCGGGCCCGGACTAGACTCGGGCCTTACTCTTGATAAGTCGGGCCCAACCCATTGACAGCCCTACTTCCTGCACACTATGGTGTGCTGAGCATAGCTAATGATCTTAAGAGCACATCTGTATATACTGGTCTATTTGGCATGATAGGATGACTAATAATATTATATGTGAAAATGATATCTTTTTCACAGGCACATTTGTAGAAAGAGAGTGAAATTAGAGCGAGATTAGGGATATTCTATAGTTTTGTTTCAATTCAAGTTAAAAGCTACGGACTTAAATGATGACGATGAGAGTCATTTTTATAAGTATTGCGAAGTAACGATGTTATTAAAATAATATAAAATTAATTAGAATCTTTTGTAAATCAAATTCTAAGGATGACTTTTTACAAAAATCCTTAAACCGCATTATATATTGTTCTCTCGCAATGGTCAAGTCAGAGTATAGTACGATATAATATGATATTATATTATCTTATATCGAGATGAAATAAATCTTTTAATATAAATATTATAAGTAAAAATAAAATAATATAATTTATTAGCTCAGTTGATTAAATGATGTGATATTTATACCGGGGTAAGAAAAAACGCATCTGCAGGTTTCAAACCAAAGTCATCACACACATTTGGAATGTTTTTAACTAATTTATTAATTAATTAATATAAATAATTAATATTTAATATTTAATATGATACGAGTAACATATCGATTACTTATGATGGCCGATATAATTCGATACGTCCTATACATGTAGTATCGAACATACTGTACTGATTTATCAAATCTGGAGTAAAGAATTATCTTTTAAATATTTGTTTTTTTCAGAGAGCTTACATGTTTTATGATTAGAGATGTCAATGGGTCGGGTCCGGACTGGACTTAGGTCAACCTGACCCGAGTCCAATCTATCAAGATTAAGGCCCGAGCTTGACTCGGACGCGACTTATGTCGGGTGAGGTCGGGTCGGGTTCGACATTATATAAAAAATATAAAGTCCGACTAAGGCTCGGCCCAGTCTGATAACTTAAACAAATTAATAAAAATAATAAAGATTAATATATTTAATAATATAAAATATATAATCTCACTAAATTAATTAAAATTTTGATATTAATTCTATAATTTATGTGAAAAGAGAATTTTAAAATTTCTAATTAAGTAAAATAACATAATTTTAACTAAATAATTTTTAAATTTTGAAGTGAGAATAAAAGAAGAGAACGGGTTGGGCTGGCCTGCCGACCGAACTCAAAGTCTTAGTCCGGCCCGCTGGTCTAATCGGGCCGATCTTTTAGGCCCGACTAAAAGTCCGCAGACTAAAAAAAACCTTACAAATTGACCCGAAATTAGGCCAAACCCGCGAGCCCGTCGGGCCCACCCGACACGTTGAGAGCCCTATTTATGATTCTTATCCTCAGAATCTTGTTTGGACGGCATTAACCTAGCAAAAGCAGGTGAAAGACTACGTGATGTTCACCGGCCCAATAAGCCCCGCTTTGAAAACAAGTTATCCTGTGGTTAACCACATGTTAATCCTGAGTTAATTAAATTTGAAGTTTGATTGGGGGTTAAGGTTAATCTGGTTACCTGTTGTACTAATCACGGGATAATCCCGAGTTTTCAATCCCCCCTCGCGAGGTGGGTTAGTCCACATCGTCTCCCTCCCTACTGCACAATTTAATGCTCACCCTCCCTCCCTCTCTCTCTCTCTCTCTCACGTCACTCTCTCTCTCTCACACACACACCCCTAATTAATACACTCCTCTCTCTCACACCCTCTCTCTCTATCTCTCTCTCACACACACACACACACGACCCTCGCTCTCTCTCTCTCCTCCTCTCTCACACACACCTAATTAATGCACTCTCTCTCTCTCTCTCTCACACACACACATGTACTCACCCTCCCTCTCTCTCTCACCTAATTAATACTCACCCCCTATCTCACGCACACACACGTATTATTATAAATTTTATCATGGGTAAGTTTTTAGTTAGTAATATTAATAAGAATTTTTATCAAAAGTTTTATTATTATAATGATATATTTATCAAACAAAATCTATTAAATAAAATTTATTTCCATGATATATTATTATTATAATGATGTTATTTATCAAGTAAATTTTATTTTCATGGTATATTATATTTATAGAATATATTCAAAATATTTAAAAATTAAGATAAAATAAAAATTTTAAAGATAAATAGTAACACAAAACTGATAATTAATGTCATTTTTGACTATTAAATTTAAATTAGTGAGATTGTTGATGTTATTTATCAAACATAATTTATTTTCATGATCTATTATATTTATAAAATATATTAAAAATAGTTAAAAAAATAAGATAAAATAAAAATTTTTAAAGATAAATAGTAATATGAACTCGTATTAATGCCATTTTTACTTTTAAATTTTAATTAGTGAGATTATTAATGTTATTTATCAAAAAATTATTTTCATGTTATATTATATTTATATTATATTTATAAAATATTTTAAAACTAAGATAAAATAAAAAATTTTAAAGATGAACAGTAACATAAACTCCTATTAATGTCATTTTTGACTTTTAAATTTTAATTTATGAGATCATTGATCTTATTTACCAAAATATTAATGATGTTATTTATCAAAAATATTTTTATTTTTTTGATATATTTAATTTGTAACATAAATTAAAATAATTTTAAATTTTAAATTATTTTTATGATATATTTTTTAAATTCAAAATTAAATTATTTTCATGATATATTTGATTTATATAATATATTAAAAAATAAGATAAACTAAAATTTTTAAAAATGAACAGTAACATAAACTCTTATATAATGTTATTTTTGACTTTTATATTATAATTAGTGAGATTATTGATGTTACTAGTGAGATTGATTATATTTTATATCAAAAATATTTTTTATATGATATATTTAATTTGTAGCATATATTAAAAATAATTTAAAATTAAGGAAAAAGAAAATTTTAAAGATGAATAGTAACCTAAATTAGTAATTAATGTGTGCGTGAGAGAGAGAGTGACGTGAGAGAGAGGAGAGAGATAGAGAGAGAATTGGTGATATAAAAAAATCAAAATGATATATAAATATATTATTTTATTTTTCATCGTTACTAGATTAACCTATTATTTATTAAATCACATTAGATTAAAAGTAAGTTATCTCACCTCCTTATTCTCATATTACTTATCCACCTATCAAATTAAAAATAAGTTAACTCCAAACTATTTTAATCGAGTCAAGTTAACCCACTTTTATTCTAACTCTGAACGAAAGTGAGGCTTTCAGTTCATACCCAACCAGATCACTGCAACATGATTCTTCATGTTTAGTACCATATTTATGCATGGAAGGACATTTTTGGATCTTTCATTTCTTCTTCCGCGCACCACATCATTACAGCTCTAGGTGGATCGACGTCCCATCAATGGATGCCTCCCGTATGGAGGTGAAGGAAAAACAAAACACTACAATGGAGGTTGAGAGTGATGGTCTGGAAGTGAGTTAGGTTTTCTATCGCCATCATCCATGATCCACCCACGTTCTAATCGCGATCAGTCTCACTTTATGTCCATCAATTTTTGAATCCTACGTGAGTTAAGTAGTGCAGGAATCTCTTATTCACGTCCAAGTGGCCCAACTCTATTAAACGTCAGGAAAAATACTTAGTGCACATTCTTCGTTCAATTACACGTTATACATCAAGTAAATTATTTTGTATTTTTTATTTGTGACGTGAGTATGTTACTTATCGTACAAGACACACTCTCGTACAATACGATGGTCTAAAAAAAATTAATAAATGAAAATCAGATTCGATTAATAATGTTGAGCTCATTTTTTTAATTGATCTTTTTTGTTTTGGATTTGTTTAACCCGTCGATAGAGATACGTCTTATACGATAAATTAGGCAAACGTAGATCCCGCGTCATAATTATTTTTTAAAAAATAATTTACTTGGTACACACCGTAGGTGTATAATTTACCTAAGTGTGCACTAAATCAGGATTTGTCAAATCAGGACGAGACGGCTCGAACCGTCCGTCCCAGCCACAGACCGGTCCGTGACACGCAATCGAAACAATATGTGTAATATAATATATTTTATAACAAACTGTAATTGGTAGGTCGACTGATTTAAATCGTTTCATTGTAATCGTGGTGTCCCGTGTTTGAATCTCAGAGGATGCATCAAATTTATAATTTTTTTCACTTTTATTGAAAGGAAAATGTAATTTTTTCACTTTTATTGAAGGGAAAAATCATTGTAATCACGGCGTCCCATGTTGGAATCTCAGAAGATGTATCAAATTTGTAAATTTTTTCACTTTTATTGAAGGGAAAAAATGTTAAAACCCACGTGACATTCATAAGAATCGAATCCAAAGCCACTCATTTACACACGGAACCGCTTAACCAATTAATCTAAAAAATAATTTATAAAATATTACTTATTATCTTTATATTAAAATTTTTATTTTATATTAATACAGAACGGTATAATATTATCCTGTCCCGTCTCAGTTCGTGACCGAAACGATCGACAAAACTTACACTGAGTATACACCACCAGTTTAAAAGACATAACCTAACCCCCTGATACAAACTACAAAGCCATGGGTTAGCATTGCGGCGGGTGAAGCCTACCCCAGAAGCAACCGATCACCGAGTGAACGTCACCTCTCCCGAACCTTTTTAGAAACAACAAAAGCCTTTGCACAGCCTTTTCTTTTTTTTTTGTCAGGATATTTACAAATTCTAAACAATCTCCCAAACATACCTCTAAAACAATACATCTTTTTTCACACAATTGCAATAATGTCATTAATACCGGTGAGTTTTGCAAGTCTAGAAACCTCTTCTTCACGTGAAATAAATTCACGTGGGACATAAGCCCTCGCAAATCTATGGGTTAAATCTCTCGTCTCACACAACCATGAGAGGTGGAGTTTGAACTCATGGCCACCACGGAGAAAAAGAGGTGAAGTACCAACTGAAATAAGAGAAAGACTCGTTGCATGCTCGGGTGTGATGCACATCTTAAAGGTCCTGTTTGATCGACGAATACCACTGAAGAGGGCATCGTATTCACCGATCAAGGGCCTTATTCGCCGGTGGTTTTTTATACACACTTTGATGGAATATGGAAGTAACGTGAGGATGAGCATTAATGCTCTTATTTTTGTTACAACAACGTCATCTTATCCGAGTTACGTATTCAACCGAAATGGTCGAATAAGTTAACCGCGCAATGCGTGAGTTTTATATCAAACAAGCCCTAAGCGTACAATATCTTTAATTTTTATTTTTTTAAAAAATGTATAATAATCTTTAAATTATTCTAACTTGAAGTATAAATCACGTCATCAATAGATCATTCATAAAAAAATAAAAAAATAAAATTTAGTAAATAATATTAATTTTTTAAAAAAACTTATTTTATTTTTAATTTTTTAAATAATCAAATGTTGCCGTAACTTACACTCCAAGCTAAAGTACATTAAAGACCACTCTATTTTTTTTAAAAAATAAAAATTTAAAAATATTATGTACCTAGGTGTGTCTTGAACACCCTGGGTGTCCGGCGAGCCTTTCTCAGCTCGTCCGGCCTTTGCATAGCTGTCCAAGTCTAAATGGGTTAATTTTATCGAAATGTTAACACAATGTTGGGCCTTTGGTTGCTTGTAGCCGGGGTTAGAAACAGACCACTTTTCTATGCTAACGACCTTTCTCCTGCCTCCTGGAACAATTGTAATCACAAAATAATAGTTTAAAAAGAAAAAAAAAGAACAATCAAAGTATTATCTATATACGCTTTTGCCTATAAACAGTTGTTAGAATAAAAAATCACAGATTTATCATTCATGCGTTTGAATTTCCGCACATATTTAAAACTGATAATATTGTGCAAAGAGTTTACAGCATGGCCTTCTACACGTATTCAACTGGTCTTTTTGTACACAAATTAGTTAGTTTATATATGCAAATATCTACAATATCTATAATGATTATAACATGGCAACAACAATAAGTTTAACTTTAGGCTTGTTGCAGTGTTTACAGTACCAACATCCATCTGGGTGGAAAGTAGGGCTGTCAATGGGCCTGGCCAGTCCGACAAGTCCGCGGGCTTGACCCGATTTTGGATCGGGTCGCAAGGTCTTTTTCGGCCCGCAGGTTTTTAGTCGGGCCTAAAAGCCCGGCCGGACTACACTCGCGGGCCGGGTTCGGGCTTTGAGTTCAACCCGCGGGCCGACCCGGCCCGATCCTTTTTTTTATTCTCACTTCAAATTTTAAAAACTATTAGTCAAACGTATGTTATTTTACTTAATTAAAAATTTTAAAATTCTCTTTTCACACAAATTATGTAATTAATATCAAAATTTTAATTTATTTAGTGAGATTATAAATTTTATAGTATTAAATCTATTAATTTTTATTATTTTTATTAAGTAGTCGGGCGGAGCCGGGCCTTAGTCAGGTTTTGAATTTTTTACATAATGTCGGGCCCGACCCGCTCTTGATAAGTCGGGCCCGTGCCGGGCCGACCTAAGCCCGGCCCGGGCCCGACCCATTGACAGCCCTAGTGGAAAGTTGAATCATTAGACCTTCACAATCTTCCAGCAAGGAGAACAAGATGAAGAGAAAAAAAAGTAGAGTAGACTCCCACTGTCATTACCAAATCTAATGAATGAATATGGCATCATTATGGATCCCCATGGGACCCAGTATATAATGAGTAAGACAATCATCAAAATTAATGTCTTCCAACAATCATGACCACCAGCTACTCTGCAGATGATGTAAAACACCGGCTCAATCCCTAGACAATGCTCTGACAAAGTGGCACCCACCAGAACCGATGCCAGCAGCTCAAACAAGAGCAAGTATTGAGATAGGAAGAACTCAGCCGCCCGCTTCCAGAGTTTAGAATGTTGGAGGTGATGCAGATTTCCTGGGCCATCTCACCCACAAGAGGATTTCCAAGACAGTGATTGCAGTTAGAATGAGAGCGAGATTGATTCCATAGCCAACTTTCCAGGCATCCCCTGCACCACCAGCTCGAATTCCAAGAACAATATTGACTGCTGCAAGAAAGAGAGCAAGTCTCCCCACCCAGTGGTGGTACCAGTTCCAGTACCTGCGCATCTTGGAATCTTTGTGGGGGCGCAGGAAGAATGCAATCACCTGATGTAGAATGAAAAGGCTCAGATACTATCAAAGGGAATCATGCATAAGTTGGAGTTCCACAATTATCTCCATATCAATCTCTTCCATGCAAGTTCCACACCCCGAGGGTAATGACAAAAGATGAAAGATGAAAATACTGTGCCACATTACGAAGGTTACATATGCATAGAATCAAAACACAAGCTAAAACATGCTTTTCACTGTTCTTTGAGGATGAAATGTGACCCCCCGAGTCTCTTCTTAATCAGCAGAAGTGTTTAACATTCTAACCATAGGTCTAAAAGAAGGTAAACCAAGGTAAGCAACCAAAAGTTCCACGCATGGAGCACAGCAGGATGCCTATGATTGTTACACTTCAAAAGAACAAATGAATGACACAACATTGCGTGGGAAAATGAGATGTGAACATTTCTTCGGAATTTTGACAACTTGCCGATGGCTGCAAAACCTCGTTAGCTTGTTACAGCTTGCTGAGGATGGTATCTATCAGTGTTTCCTTCTGCTCGGATTTAGAAGCATATAGCTGTGGTCAATTATGATATAAGATGCCATCTAGTTGTACAGTTGACCCAAAAAAAAATTTGTCCTCTGGTTTCAACTATCCCATGCATAACCCACATTTTTACAGTGTCAGATGCACATGGTGTTTTAATCATAGGTCCATTGATTAATTAGACTCAAGAACCCATAGCGAAGTGGCCTTTCAAGAGAAATGCATCATATTGAAAGATCATAGGTCCATTGTCACGATTTCTGTATGCCAAAGCTGTGAATGGAACATGTGCAAGAACATTGTCCCTCTCTAAATTGGCAAAGATGTGCAAGCGTTCTGAATTTGCCGAAATTCGGGTACAAATACTCATCAAGATTATGGCCAGAATGGGGACAAGTTTACCTATTATCATCAAGTATAATAGCACAAGACAGTGACACAATTTAGCTTTTGAGTAATCTCCCTTAAAAAACGATACAGAAGCTTAGTCACAGCTTGTTCAATCCATTAGACACTGGTAAAATACTTTAATGAATCAGCCAGTGCAATGAAACTACTTATGTAACATTTCAAATGTTCGAAGCAGATTAGAGACCAAAACTTTCATTTTTGTTTCTTAGGGTCTGCCACAAGACAAATTTCAGAAAGACTCTTTAGGGTATTGGACTAAGCTTTTAATTGAAAGCCACTTTGGGCTTCTATTTTCAGCATGAAAATTGTTGGGTAGCAGTCGATATGTCTCATATGGATAGTTACACTAGTTCAACACCCTTTTCCGCAAGCTAGCAAGCTTCAGCTTGGCCCTATTGATGGGAAGCCAAGAAACCAAATAAATAGCTTCCAAATCCCAATGCCCGCACTTATGTAACATTTCAAATGTTCGAAGCAGATTAGAGACCAAAACTTTCATTTTTGTTTCTTAGGGTCTGCCACAAGACAAATTTCAGAAAGACTCTTTAGGGTATTGGACTAAGCTTTTAATTGAAAGCCACTTTGGGCTTCTATTTTCAGCATGAAAATTGTTGGGTAGCAGTCGATATGTCTCATATGGATAGTTACACTAGTTCAACACCCTTTTCCGCAAGCTAGCAAGCTTCAGCTTGGCCCTATTGATGGGAAGCCAAGAAACCAAATAAATAGCTTCCAAATCCCAATGCCCGCACCTCCCCATGGAAGCCCAAAAGAGCTTCCCATTAGAAGTTGTGCCAAAACACATTCTTAGTCTCATTCCCCAAGAGCAACAAATAGGAAATATCCAAACCGAAAAGATGGTGATACACAACAGAGCATGAAGTCAGGTCTACAGAAATGCAAACTTTGTTTTCCACACAGAATAAACACAGCTGAAGCCATGTAGCGGAATCAGGGTTTGCTGTATCGTCGATTCGCAGCGACTCGATGCAGTCCAGATACAATATGATATGGCCTAACTCGCACAGACTCGGGCCTGACTCGAAGAGACTTGGGCGTCTCAAACGGAGTCAACCATCTTGATCCAGCCTAGATAGGATACAATACAGTTGACTCGGTGCAAGTTACACCAATACGGCAAACCATGAGCTCAATATGGTTGGTCCTGTTGGAACTTGGAAAGCACTCTCAGAAAACTGAACGGAAGCTTTCACGCCCACTCCAATGAAGCTTGCTCCCTCATTGTCCTTCCTGTGTGGTTTACTATGAACACTACTTCTTGTGGACACTACTTTGGATATTTGTGGTTTAAAATGGGTTAATTTATGGGCCGAGGGCCCATTAGCAAGTGCCCATTAGGGCAAGCCCACATGGGAGGGGGGCTGGCGTGTCCCATGGGCAGTTGCAGCCACTGCCTCGTCCCGGTTGCAATCCTACTGGGAGTAGGATTGTTGGACGCTAAGGAGGAAAGGGAGGATTCCCTTTCCCACTTGGAATCCTCCCTCCTCAAGCATCGTTCTCCTATAAATAGGAGAAGGGTTTGCATGGAACAAGAGCAATGCATGAATCCCAAGGTTTTCTGGGAAAACCCTGCAGCAACCACCCTTTCTCTCGCTCTTCCCATGGTGAAGAAAAAGGGCACAGCCTCCTTTGCTTTTTAAGGAGGCTGGCTTCCCCCTGCTCGTGGAGCACTCCTCCTGTGCAAAAGGGGTATGGGTTCCACTTAAGAGCTCAACAGGTTACATGATGTATGGACAACACCCTGATGGAAGAATAACGGATAAGCAAGTCCGAGACATTATATTCCTTGAGAAGGAATTTACTAGCTTTGTCGACAATGGGAGGAGTCTTGATCTTCATGACATGGAAGAGCAGGCCGATATCCTACCATCTTCTGACGGAGGGAGAGAATTTGTTCTCAACTAGGTGTCCGTTGGAAATTGTAGAGATGATTATCCGTCAAGTGGGAGTGCGCTCAATGAGAGTGCACTAATAAATTCACTAGAAAATCAAAACACTACAATACATTAGAGCAAGCGTGGGCACATTCCTCATTGCATTTTGAGAATAAAAACGAAACACTTATTTATGAGCCCATAGATGATGAAGAGTTTAAATCAGTCAAAAAGGCATTTGCATCGTTGTCTAGAAAAGAATGGGAAGTTGCCATGTAACATGAGTTGGATTCCATGGCGCAGAATGAGGTCTAGGAATTAGTAGATCTCTCACTTGAGTGCAAAATAATTCGAAATAAGTGGGTTTTCAAAATTAAGCGCAAGGCACACGAGTCAATGATAAGTACAAAGCACAACTTGTGGCGAAGGGTTATACCAAAAAGGAGAATATTGACTATGATGAGACATTCTCGGCGGTGAAAATCTCATCTGTTTACTTGATACTAACAATCGTTGAGCATCTGAATGTGGAATTGTTCCAAATGAATGTTAAGACTACACTTCTCAATAGAGAACTAAACGAGAAAATTTATATGGTTCAACTAGAGGACTTTGAGATCAAGGGACGAGCGTAAGGTCTGCCTTCTCAAGCATTTCATTTATGGCTTGAAATAATCGTCTAGATGATGTTACTTGAGATTCTATAAAGTGATTGTCTTATTTGGTCTTGAGATGATCGAGGAAGACCACTGTGTATATGTCAAGTGAGTGGAACTGTGGAAGAGAAGTTTCTCATTTTAGCATTGTATGTCAATGACATTTTGCTAGCTAGGAATGATATGGAGATTATCAATGTCACTAAGTAGTGGTTGTCTACCATCTTTGAGGTGAAAGACATGGGGGAACCAAGTTATGTGCTCAGAGCAAAGGTCATGTGAATTGCTCAGAAAGATTCATGAGTTTGCCTCAAGAGACCTACATCAATAAGATCCAAGAGCAATTTAGAATGCACTACTTAAAACTCATCGATACTCTACTTGACAGAAGGTATGTTTTGAGTGCTAGTCAATGTCCCCAAACTAAAGAAGAAAAGAAAGGGATGCCCAAAGTGTTGTACGCTGCTCCAATTGGGAGCTTGATGTACGTTATATTGTGTACTCACCCAGACATTAGCTACGCAGTGGGTCTAGTTAGTCACTATCAGAGTAATCCGGGTCTCGCTCACTAGAAAATAGTAAAAAGAATCTCTTGGTATTTGAAAGGGACATTGAGCCATATCTTATGTTACAGAGGAGGTAACTTAAGATTGATAAGCTATAGCGATGCAAATTGGATTAGTGAGAGAGATGCGCAAAAGTCCACCTCAAACTTTGCGTTCTTATTAGGTAGAAGAGCTATCTCATGACATAGTAAGAAGCAAACTTACATCACTTATGTCCACAATGGAGGCAGAGTATGTGGCCTACTCCACCGCAAGCCAAGAGAAAGTGTGGTTGCAGAGCTTTTTACAACGATTGACGAGTACATCTCATCAAGATGAGGGTGTACAACAGCATATCGATATCTATTATCACTAAATTAGAGACCTACTGGCAAAAGGGTTAGTGGTGCTCCAACTTATCTCTACTGGTTGTATGGTAGCTAATCCACTAAGCAAACAGAAAGCTAGAGAGGCTTTTGTTTGTAATAAGCACAATTTATTAGTTGACATCAACAATGTTCATTGTTCATTCCGCAAATATGTGCTTGGATGGAATGATTGGTTTACACATTGTTAGAGTGTCACTAGACTTGAATCGACCTTCTCACATGGGTGATTCACCTTGGTACTTCTTACAGTGAGCAAGATGAAACATTTGATATTTCTGACACTTTTGAGAGTGAACAGAATATTTCGAACATCAATGATATGATGTCGTAACTGGGCTAAGATGACATATGCTTAGATCGACCATGAGGACATACCTATAATCACGATGAGCCTGTTAAGGCCAGATGTGAGATTCGCCATAGGATGCTGAGTGGGAGCGACTGGATTACGAGACTCAGGTTAACTACATGGGACATAGCGAGATTAAGAATGGTGTGATGTTCATTTTTAGAGTGGCACGCCCATATCGATGGAAGAACTCCATAGCGTGTGTATCATACCGCATGTGTTATATACAACCGAATACAAGAATGATGAATAGATCTCTACTTCATTATTGTGCAAGCGCCTGGATCACATTGAAATTATCCCCTTGGTACCCCAATGATCTGAGCACTATGTCATGAAGAAGAGGCTCGATGTCGCTACTGTACCATGCTCTTTCAGGCAATAGTTGATATAGTCTAGCAGAATATACTTAGAAAAATGGTCGAGACAAATCAGAGTGGCATGAAATACATAGAGAAGACATCTAACTATCGCACCATATCTTATAGCCCATTTATTAAAAGACTCGGTCACCAATGTGGTGATAGAGCCATAAGCACATGACATTTGGATTTAACACTTCCTATTTCGAGAGATTCGGAGTGTCAAGTCGAGTGGATACTAAGTTGTCTGAGATACCATGAGATTGTCTCAGTGCTTCGTTAGTTAGATGACGACTTATGGACCACTACCCAGATGCTCAATAAATCCCGTGCAGGTTGCACGCTCCATTTTCCGTATGACATAGAGAAGTAGACTTTGAAATGAACATATTGCTGCCCTTAATGGGCAAGTGGGAGCTATTAATTTATGGGCCGAGGACCCATTAGCGGGTGCCCATTAGGGTGAGCCCACATAGAAGGGGGGCTGGTGCACTCCCATGGGGAGCTGCAGCTGCTATCTCCTCCAGGTTGTAATCCTACTGGGAGTAGGATTGCTGGGCACTAAAGAAGATATCAAGATACAGAGGATTCCCTTTCCCACTTGGAATCCTCCCTACTCAAGCATCCTTCTCTTATTTATAGGAGAAGGTTTTGCATGGGATGAGAGCAACATAAGAATCCCAAGGTTTCCTGGAAAAACCCTATAGTAGCTACCCCTTCTCTTTCTCCCTTTCTCTCCCTCTTGTCAGGGTGAAGAAGAAGGGCACAGGCAGCAGCATCTCTCTTTGCTGGCCGCGCCCTGGTCGTGGAGCACTCTGACATTGTGTTCCACTCCCTCCTTGTCTTGGCTACATCTCCAGAAGGGCATCACCATCGTCCCTTGGAACTTGAAGTGCCGGGTTTCTTGGAGAGACTCTAGTAGTCTTCTCTGTCACCTCCACGTGTGTATGAGTTCTGCTTCCGCAAGCAAGGTATGTCTCGCACTCTACTTCATATGATATTCAGATTTGTTAGCAAAATGAAAACACGACATGCATTAAGCGTGCAGATGTATGTGGATATGAACAAGGAGGAATTTGGAAGAAGATCTAGATAAAGAAAAGGGTTAGCCCACAAACCTGAAGGATGCCCAGTATGAAGACAAAAATTCCCAAGCCCCTGTGTGCAGGCACATTTGCATGTAGTTTGTTGTTGAGTGCAATTCCAGCTACCACCCCTGCAAGAGCAATAATAAACCCAACAAACTGGATCACCACGTGAGCATAATACCAGAGTGGATCCCACTGCTTGCAGTATCTTGCAACAATGGCCCCTATTGGCAGGAGTACACCCCACCCAATGATCCCCAGGACTCCATGGTTTGTCTTCAATTGATATGGATAAGAGGAAGCAGATACAGTTCCTGCAGGGAAAAAATCCACAGCATTAACTTACATCCGATTGTCCTACGATAAATATGTTTACTAGCATAGTGCACAAAAATGACAGAAAGAGGACTAATGTCCATGCAAAGATAACAATATCAAGAGAACAAACATTCAAACTAGAACTGATCACATTTCTGCCGACTGCTGCAATGCAGTTGGCATGTGGCCTAACCCACTCAGACGGGAGGCAGATTTATCCCCAAGTTGTATGGGTGTTCAAATCATTGGCTTCAAGAGACAGATATCAGGGACATTGAACGCCAAGGCTGCCCATGATCACAATGCACAAATGGTATTATACATATCAGTTGTGATGGATTGTTCGGGAGTTCCTCGCCAGCCGGATAACTCATACGCAACAAATAATATGCACAATAGAAAATACAGAAGAGAGGAAGGGGGGAAGAAGAGAGAGAGCACACACAGATTTGTGTAGTTTGGAGGCACAAGCTTTCCTATGTCCACAGAGCCCAATCCCTTCCTGTCATCTTTGCACTATTATGGGCCTCCTATGTGCCCACATCTTAGGGCACGCGTGTATATATATATGTATAATATAACCACAAAAACATAGAGCCCCTAAGCTTTGTGCAACATTCCCGCTAATTACATGCAGGGGTGTTGCACCACTTTTTTTATCTTTTTTTTGAAAAATTTTCTGATGTGGCCCTAGTCGGACTGGATCGGGGTGGTGTCGACGCCCCCTGACCATGGTGTCAACATCGACACCATCCAGTAATGTACACATCTGCAGGATCTCTACAGGGTGTCATCACCCCCTGGCAAAAGTGTCACACCTCAGGCCTAGTGTTGATACGATCCTCCTTCGGTCACACGGGACAACCTTCCCCTACTACTCCAAAACTTGAGATACCTCCCGAATATGAGACACCCCTTTAGGCTTCCTTCATTCTCTGGTCGATCTGATTGCATTCTTCTATTTCAGGAGAAGCTTTTCGGGACTCCTTAATGGGATTGTAGATTGGCCCATTACTGAAGAAAATTTGAAGGCAATAATATTACGCTTGCACACAAGAAAAAACCCTGAAAACAGGTTGAATAGGTACTACGAATTTTCAAAAGCAGCACCATGTTCATTTTCCCTTTAGGTTGAAAATGTATACTATACATCAGAAAGGGCAGAGGATTCAAGGTTATCATTGTTATTAAAAATAAAGTACCTACTCCTGGATCCCGAAAACCAAAAGGTGCAAAGAAATTAAAGATATCTATCCCCTGAATCCGAAAAACAGGAGCAACATGAGAACTACACAGATGAGACATGTACAGGAATATGAAGATGCTTTATAGAAGAAAGGAAAACAGCACCGACCTGCAGAGAAGTCGAATGTGATGGAAATCTTATCAGCGTGTTGCCTTAGCTTGTAATTGAGGGGAGTCGCAGCACTGAAGGCGAATAGAAGCTGCTGCTGCGTCACAGGGCCAGAGAATTGCACCTGGAAGGCCATGTGTATCTTGGCCCCGTAGAGAACAACCGCGGGGTTGACGTTGGTAGCTCGCAACTGGCCCTGGTTCACCACAACCTCCGAGGTGGACTGCCCGCCGAGGTAGTATTGCTTGATAACTGCCGTATTCTCCCTGCTAATCCAACCCACCATCGCACTGGAGCCGACCATCATCCCATCCTGAGAGAACCCAATGCCGACCCACCCGGACGTGTAGGGAGCAGACAGGACGATGCTCAAGATGTTGCCTTGGCTCTGCGAGTACTGCGGCAAGCAAACAAGAAATCACTAAAAGAGAGATGGGGGAGGCAGTTCTTGACGCAAAAATCTAGACTTGGCACCCAAAACACAGCCCCCTCTCGACGCAAGAATGAGAAGAACTCTGGTGCAAAATTTCACCTTTTGATTGACATCTTTTGACACACATGTAGATCTTCGTCACTCCGGTGCAGAGATCTATGAAACTTGCAGAATCTTACCCTCAGTATGAAGTTGTTCCAGACGGGCCTGCAGTTGAGGCCCGACGTGTTGAAAGCGGCGGGGAGGAAGGCGCTGATGTCCAAACCGCAGGCGTCCGACTGCGCGTCGACGACGCCAGAGGCGGCGATGGCCGCCGCCCACAGGACCACGTACGCGAGGGCCCAGTAGCGGAGTGGTCTCCCATCTGGGTATCCTCCGCGGCGCCCTCCTGCGGCCATGGCGTGTGGTACCGGTGACGTCTAGGCGGGTGCTGTGCTACTGGTGAACAAGCACGGGAGAGGGTGGTGAGACCAGAGTGGGGCAGATAGCCGGGGTTGGCGATGGAGGGCGGCTAGGAGCTGGAGGGTTGGAGGGTCCCCGTCGCGTGCATCCCAAGATCATGGGGTGGCAGTGGTGGTGATGTTGACGCCTGATGATGTCGGAGGTTGTTGCCACCGGGGGCCATGGCTGCCCAGCGGCAGCTCTCCCTTTTGAAAAGAATAGCAACTTTGGATAGCAGAAGGTGGTGGGCACTGGGCAGCGGGCCAAGATGGCGTGCATTGGAAGCAGAGGTTATGGTCCTGCCGGCGTCAGATGGCCCCTGCCTGATCCCACAAAACATTTTTAGATGATCACCTTGGAGGAGGAGAGCCTGTAGGAAGGGAAGTGAGTAGCATGCGCCAAGGAGAAGATATATCTAATGTTCTTGCTCATCTGTTATGTCGTTTGGGTGGCTGATCGAAGCAGGTGAGTTGCAGGCATGTGCACCAGAGCACGGCATTGACTTGTGGGGGACGGGGGTGGTTGGATCTGCTCTGGCTGCGGATCTTTTAGGGGAAGCAGCAATTTTCTCTACAGATTGGTCTCCAAGGACGAGTGATACCCACGATTGGCGCTATGGGGAGGAGTCAGCTTGAAGAGACACGGATGACATGTAAACTAAGAAGTCAGCTGCATGTAGTCTTAGATGTTGGAGATTTTATAATACTTTCCCAAAATATTTGACTTGTTATAAATGTTTAGGTTTTTTACAAATAAATTACTATTAAACATCTATTCACAAATATATCATCCCTGAATTTATATTAGCAAAGATATCGTTAGTTTCGTCAAAATAATGTAAAAATATCATTATAGTTAACTTCCGTCGACCAACCGACTAATATTCTATAAAGATTCAAATATTCTCTCTATTTGATAATTAAAATACTAAAATATCTCTCATGAATCTAAAATTCTCCACACCAAAAGAGAGATGAGTTGTAGAGAGAGAGAGGGCAGATGTGAGGGAGAGATCGTGAGATAGAGTGCTAGGTGAGAGAAAGAGAGATGGCCCTAGTGGGGTGGGGGTCTGACAGATAAAGAGAGGGAGGAGAGAGAGCAGAGAGGTGAGTGAGAGAGAGATGTCGATGGGTGGGGGTTCTAAGAGAGAGAGAAGAGATGAGACAGAGCAGAGGTGAGAGAGAGAGATGGCTAGGATGGGGTTCTGCCGGGTGCGATGGGGGTGAGAGAGGGAGAGAGAGCAGAGAGGTGAGAGAGAGACGGCCGGAGTGGGGGGTGGATCTGTCGGGTTGGGTGGGGTATGAGAGAGAGAGAGCAGAGAGGTGAGAGAGACGGTCGGAGTGGGTCTAAGAGAGAGAGAGAGAGAGGGAAGAGAGGTAAGAGAGAGAGATCAAATTTTTTGTTTTTTTATTTTTAAATGAAAGTTGTTCCGTGTGAGAACGACTTTCATTTGAAGTCGCTCCCACATGGAGCGACTTTCATCCCCTCTCTCTCTCTCTCTCTCTCTCTCTCTCTCTCTCTCTCTCTCTTAGGATGGCCGCGGTGGGGTCTTCCTGAGCAGGTAAGGGCGGCCATATCGTTGGGTGATCGGTGGAGGAGCTGGGCGTGTGTCGACATGGGCATGCAGTGACGAGGTGGGGATCAACGAGGTGGCATTGAGGAGGGGTGGTTCCGATTACATCACTGCAGCTGCGACGCTGATAGTTGGGGTTGTCGGGGCAGCTGACGTGGAGGAAGAAGGTGGCGGGCTGGTCAGGTAGGGTGTTGGGCTGGGCCAAGGCGTGCTGCTACAGCATCCTTTGCCTCTCTCTCTCTCTCTCTATCGGAGGAGGGACGCCCCCTCCCTCTCCGCCACTCCTTCCGACCCCCATGCCCCCCTCTACCGGCATCCCGCTCCCCCATCTCTCTCTCTCTCTCCGTCGGAGGGGGGATGCCCCCCTCCCTCTCTCCCACTCCTCCCGGCCCCCATGCCCCTCCACTAGAGGCCACCTCCCCCATCTCTCTCTCTCTCCCTCTCTCTCTCCCCGTCGGAGGGGGGATGCCCCCCTCTTCTCTTCCCCACTCCTCTCAGCCGCCATGCCCCTCTGTCGGCATCCCCCTCCCCAATCTCTCTCTCTCTCTCTCTCTCTCTCCATCAGAGGGGGGACATCGGAGGCCACCTCCCCCACCCCCCACTCCTCTCCCTCCCCTCCAGCAAGTCCCCCTCCCCAAGGACCGCCCCCCTCCTCCTGACCGTCTGTCTGGGAACCCGCCCCCACCCCCTCATGGTGATGCCCCCTCCCCCTCTTGATGTCTCCCTGAGAACACCCCCCCATGCTTGCCCCCCCCACCCTCGTCGTTCTTCTTGCTCTCCAGTCCCCCGCCGTCGGCGTACTACAATCTCACCTCCCAGCTCCTCTTCTTGCTCTCCGGGCTTCCCCTCAGGCGCCGACAAGAGCATCTGAAGTCCCGAGATCAATGACACCCAAGAGGTGAGTGAATTGGGTGATTACAAGTTTTAGAAAACTTTTACCCGATTTAAAAGAATATGATCAAACATCAACTAGAAAATTCAAATCTGTTTAACTTCAGGTTAGATTCAACAAAATCTATAACCACGATAGCTCTTCGGTACTAGGCGGAGGTGTGAATCCAGGGATCCTACTCACGCAAGGTGTTATCGTCCTGACAAGATTGGCCTTGTCAATCTGAACTCACCTTTCGATATACCAAAGATCTAATACAGAAAAGATCGATTATGCTAGATCTAAAAGATCAAACGTGGAAGAATAATAAACACAACTGATCACACAGAATGGGGGTAGAAGAATTGAATCAAACCACACAATAGACAGGGATTTTTAAAGTGGTTTGGATGCAACGCCGGTAACCTACGTCCACCCCCCACCAAAGCCCGGTGAGGCTTCACTGCTAGAAAACCAGCACGGGGATAAATCCCCAACACGGAGCCAAGCTCCAATACACACGCAGGACGACGCCTGCAACACACGGGGAACAAACCCTAACACACACACACACGCGGAGATGGTGTCTCCAACATGATCCAACAAATGGATTTACCACGCACACACACACGCTGCAACAAACGCAGCACACACTATGGATATGAAAAGATCCTCTCACACAAACATACGGATCTGAGTAAATCCACACACACACAAGTGTAGATCTTGAAACAATCCATACACACACACACACAAGTGTAGATCTAAAATGATCCACACACACACACACACACTGATGTTCACAGATTTAGAAGATTACACACATGAAGCTCAAGAAATTTAGAAGAAGAAACACAAATGAAAAGATTACTGATTTAGGCTCCCCCTGAGTAGATGATGCAGATTCTGAATAAAGCTTGCTTCTCCACTTGATTCCCAATTGATTGGCTTCTAATATATCTTGAAAAGCTTGAGGTTTGATGAAGAACTTCTGGACGGATCACTGTTCACTGAGGTGTTACAGCAGCTCTATTTTTCCCTTTGGCAGCCTTCCTTTGATCCCCTTGTGTCATTAGGGTTTCTTGGCCCAAGAGTTATTTTTATAAGACCTAGGATAGTCAAGGGACAAGCTAGAAACCAGATCCACAATTTTAGGCAAGTTGGGAGGCTTTTAGACCAAAAAGTCTAAGAGGAAGGCTTTGAACATGTTCAAGAAACAAAATCAACAAAAGCTGCCTCGAAGGGTTCGGTCGACCGGAACACATAGGGCGGTCGATCGGAATTTTACAGAGATTGAGCCTTTCAACGCTGGGAAAACCGGTCGACCGACCCTGGGTTGGCGGTCGACCGAAATCTGTAAGATTCCAGATTTTTAGGTGCTGGTAAATTAGGTCGACCGGACCAGTCTTCCAGGTCGACCGAACTCTGGAAATCATGCAAAACAACATACTTCAGTCCATGGATCATATCATTATAGAATATACTGTAAGATCACACTTTGTTCCATTCAATTTGAGTTGGTTTGGACTCATTCTAGACTTTTGAAACACGATCCTTTTGAGCTTCATATCCTCGTTTAATTCATGCATTTTGGTTTTAATCTGGCTTTGATTGTGTACGGAATGCATTCAACACTATGCAAAAGACCCATGAAATATCATTTCAAAAAGACCCTTTGTGGAAATGCAGAGAACAAGTTCAACGTATTAAGAGCACATGAAAAGATATGTATGAGAAACCTTTGAAAGCCTAAGTACCAACTTCCAATCTATTAATTAACAATCAAATCCACATGTTCAGGCATAAAAGAATCTTTTCACATCAGACCAAATCAACTTCCCATGAAAGCAAGTCGACTTTACTTGTTTTACCAGATTTGAGACTTCCATAGCCTTACCAAAGGTTCTTGAAGAATGTAGACATGGTTTACCACCTATTTTAGTTATAGATAGCAAGGTGCTTATCCACACGTTTTTACCTTCCAAGCGACCACCATGAGATTTTTGATCCTACAATTCAAGATAGTCCAGGTTAATACATCATGAGATGCACAAATACTTTGTTCACGGTTAAAAACTATGAAACCTCTTGGAAAACCAACAATTTCAACCAAGAATCAAGACCATAGCAATGCATTTAACCAACATGTTTGAGCCTGTCTCAAAAGCCATTTGCCATCTCAACCATATTTGAACAACAACATGAGTGCACACTAACATCAAGAACATGTGCAAGCAAACATAAGGTTTAGTTACCATCAAAAATATATGCAAGGCATATACAATAATCTCCCCATTTTTGATGATGACAAACTTTATGACTGACACAGACAAGATCGTATTCTTCCCCCCCTTTGACATGATCAAAAAGTGGGAGGAAGGCAATGAAGTTCAAATTTCAACAAGCAGATTCATAAAGCAATAAGAGCCCACTTCAGGAGTTCAAATGAGGCAATAGCAAGGAAATGATGTGGGGAACAAAAATAAGTTGATACTTTGTGATTCCAATTGTTGATTATGGAGATAGAAAGGTGTGTAGTCTTAAGAGTTGCAGACCAAGATTCACAAGTCAAGATGATACCATTCAAAGCCAACACCCCATGTAGCAAGTGTAAAGAATTGAAGTCTGATTTTTGGAATGTTATTGATTTTTAGATTTTTACATTTTCTTTTGAAATGCATGAAGCTAGATACATACAAATGATGACATATGAAATGCACACAATGCAACCAGATAGTTACATATATATATACATGCAGCACAGCCCCCCCTTACTTATTTAAGAAGGGAATATGTATAAGAAAGGTGCATGAGAGTCAAAATAACTAGGATGCTCATGTATAACACCTAGGAGATGTGCGATCATATAGAGGAATCATGCAATAGCCAATGCAGTCAATCAATTTTCTGAATACATAGTAAATCAAATTTCCATATGTGTAAGTGAGTAACATAAAGATAGATTGTTGCAGTATGGATATTCAGATTTTCAGATCAATACAATGAGAGATTTTACAGACTGCACTTCATTTTTTGAGAACAACGTATCGGAGGCTACGCTCTGCCACACAGAATTTTTTAGAATTTTTCAATTCAAAAATTTTCACTATGACAATCAGAATTTTGCAAGAGTGATCAAGTTCAGATATTCCTTTTTACGCGAGTAGACACATGGAGCTCATGTCAGACTCCCCGGTTATTCAGAATATTGACTATTTCACCTCATTTTGAGTAGAGATACTACAATAGAATACTTTTCTGAAATGAACCACATCACGTCTCAAGTGACATGTGCCCAATTTACTCAGTGAGACTACGCATTACTCTGCCATCATTTCAGACTTTTTTTTAAATAGACAGGCAGCTTTTTCCTCAACTACCTCTTTAACATTCATGCAGCTAGTTCAATATCTCTAGAGTGTTGAAAAAAAATTCCTATATCCTTATCTTGAACACTCGTTTTCACATTTTGTGCATGATGTGTGCGAATTTGATTCAGCATGTACAGCGAAAATATTATGAACACATAACAGTGCAGCTCCCCCTAAATAGATGCACTTATCACAAGTTTACTCCCCCTGAGTGTATGACAGTAAACACTCCAGTGATGACTCAAATGCAGCATTATGTAGCAAGAATTATGAGGTCTTAGAAATTCTAAGGATGGGGGTGAATGACATATATAACATGCAAGCACACAATGGGAAGATATGCAATGTGCAATGTAAAATGCAGAATGCATTATGAACGCAAATTTTCAGATTTTTATTTGAATGTCCTAAATGAAATGCAAAGTGCAAGACGTAACATGGACGCAAATTATAAGTTTTCAATTTTTCATTTGGATGATACCAAAGGAATGATCTAAATGCACCTAATGCATTGAATTCTAATGCATGCAACCTATAACTATATGAGAATGGAATGCAAGATGCAAAAGCAAGATGGAAAATGACATAATTTACAAGAAGGCAATCAGATTTAAAAGATAAACATGGGATATTTTTCATCACAAGTGGTTTATGTACAAGGGTGCAGAAATTATTTGAGGCATGTAATGCAATCCATTTATTTTCAGAGATTGTTCAAGAACAAAATTTCAAACACTTGTGAAAGGTTTTGAAGTTATTCACATTTCATTCAGGAATTGACATTTCCAATGCATAACCTTTCACTTCAACAAGGATCAATTTGAGAAATTTTGAAGCAATTCATCATAAACATGTTGCATGTTACAATTTGAGGTCACTCAGTCAATAGAGAATGAAATAGTATTCATTTCAACTTGTTTAGCTAGCAAGACTCCCCCCCTTGACAAATACATGAATTTTAGAAAAATTCAGTGAAAGTGCAGTATTCCTCTTATGACATGGGGTTAGCTAGCAAGGAGCATAGAATAGCATCAGAAAATTCTTTCAAAGTCAAACATTCGATTTCTGGTACAAGGCGGAGAACTTTGGTCCAAAGAACAACTCACGCATAGTGAGAGTTTTCAGGTGGACGTAATCCACCTTTTCACTACTCAGTATTTGATATACCAGATACTCAATTAAGCTCAAATGTGCTCAAACAATTCAGATTGGGAGATGTTCAATAGTCAACACAATCTTCAAGATTTTCAATTCCATTCAACCAGTAAGCAAGTTAATCACAGTAGAATGAAGGAACAATCAGTTCAGGTATGTAGAGGCAATACCTATTATAAGAATAACATCACCAAGTCCCATAGGTTAATACGTGAAATTTCATTTCCATAATAAGAGGTTGAATTACCTTAGTTCAGCAGACAATACCGTAGACCTTCAATCACCAAAATCACTAACCTCATGAAGGTTAGTATTTCAGATTTGTATTTTCTTACCTTGGCCTTGAGAATCCATTATTTTTCTCAATTTCTTCATGACCCTCAAGTCACTCCTGTAATCAAGGTTCTCATATTACAAATTTGGGTACCCAAGCTTCCTTGGATCCCTGGAGTTTAGCAGCACTTTGAGAAATGCATTCCACAGTCTCACACATGCAAATACCAAGTTGCATCTACAATATTTATGCATGAGAATGGATATGCATTCTAATATGAGAGGCAAGTTTTACAATATACAGGAGATGCAAAGATGCAATGATGAAAGATACTAACAAGCAAACACTCAACGGAGAATTACAATATGCATGAGATGTAATCATGAAATGATGAAAGATGAAATACATTTTAATATGAGAAGCAAGTTTTTCAAAATTTATGCAAGACAGTGCATGAGAGTTTATGCAGACTCGATGTATGCAGTTCTTTGAATATGCATTGCATTCAATGACTTAATGAACAAGTAACTCATGGTACCATGGCGGAGGTGTAAGTCCAAAGACTCTACTAACGTATGGTGATAGATTTCAGACAGGAATGACCTGCCCTTCATCAGATCATCATTTAATATATCACGAAGTCATGTAATGATGATCAGATAGATGAATGTTTAACTTTATGAAATGCAATCATGCAATGATAATTCATGCAAGATGCAATGCATTCTGATAAGAAAGACATAATTTTTTTTATATAGATGGATTTCCACTCAATCAAAAAGAACTTAGAAATTTATTTTCAAACCTATGCCTTGAGCGGCCATTAGTTTCCAAGTCTTCAATTTGGCCTCAAGACATCCCCTTTTTATCTTGTTGTCCTTGAAGTGTTTCAATTGAAGAAGTCTTTTTATCTTCATTTTTACTGGAGGTTCCAGCAATTGATTCATTCTAGTTGGAAATATATTCTTCAACTTTTGTGCATGACAACATGTGAAAGTGTATGCAAACTCAATGTATGCAGTGAAATTTTGATTTGAAGAATCTTCAACTTCCCCTTCAACAAGATGCTATATGACAAGTGATATACACAAAAGTATGCAAACAACTATGGATGGAATGCATGTACAGACTTTTGCATGATCACATAACTATTCAGCACATGATAAATCAAAACATAGCACCTTTTCTAAAGAGATGAGAGGGATATCACCTGGGTGTTTAGATTTCAATTTTTGGTTTTTCTTTTAACCTGACTTAATTATGCCGCTTGGCCCGTGTGCCTTACCTTCTTGACTGAATACATATTTCATGCTTCTTATTCCCAAGACACACCTGCAAAACAGATTTCTCATTTTACATTCTTAGGTACCCAAAACACCTTGGGTCCTTGTGGGTTAGCAGTACTCTTGGCACGTGGCTTCCACTTCTTGACAACATTCAATTCATCATTTTTCTTCAGAAAATAATCATGCATGTTATGCCCTGATTTGCCACAATAATGACAACATGACTTTGAATACTTGAAAGCATGAAGATTATTTGAAGCATGTAACTTTTTGTTCCGATATTGTTTCCAATATGCAGATGGTGTCTTGAACACATTGGAGATCCCAAGTCGACCTGCCCTTGGATTTGGCTGAGGGTAATGGGTCCAGAACATAGGATGTGTTGACACCATAGGTTGGTAGTGTCAACCTGCCCAATCCTTTTCCTTCATGTAGTGTTGTTTAGCCTTGGGGTGCGTCGACCTACCCTTGCCTTTTCCATTGTTCATTCTATTACTGCATGCTTCCAAATCATCATTCTTCATAGTAAAATAATCATGCATGACATGACCATGTCTTCCACAATAAAAACATGAGATTTTATTTCTAGGTGGATATGTGTATGGCAGAAGTATGTATAACATGCATAATGGTCCTAGCAGCATTTTTGGATTTTTGATGCAAATTGATTTCTGGTTTTTATTTTTCTTTTGAATCTCTTGAACAGAAGACTACTTTAGAGGTGAAGTAGAGGTACTGGCTATACTTGAACCTTGAACAAAAGAGGTATAAACCTTATTCACAAGAGACTTATTTTTTATAGGATTATAACCAAGCCATTCCCTTTGAAAATTAACTTTCATGCCCAAAAGTTTATCAAGATTATCTTGACCATCTATGAATCTAGAAAATGAATTATGCAAGTCTTGGATTTCACTTTCTAGAGATGTGATATGCAGTTCAGTATTAACAAGTTCTTCTTCACAAGTAGAAAGGCTGACATTCAACACTGCATTGGTAGTCTTATGGTATTTTACTTCTTGCTTCAATTCATCCACATTTTCACATTCACTTGCAACCACAAATTTTCCTTTTTCTAGAACCAACAATCTTTTAGAAATAGCCGTGTTCAATTCCTTCAGTTTCTTATTTTCTTTTGCAAGCTTCTCATCGTGAATGAGTTCATCTATCAAGGTTTGATCATTGGCCATTCAATTTATTTTCTCTCTCAACTCTTTATTTTCATTTCTCAAGAAAGAAATTTGATCTTTATGAAATTTAATGTCGAAGACATGAGCCTCAATCAATTCCTCTAAATGTGAGCATTTTTTACAGAAAGAATCACAGTTATTTTGTTCAACATTCTTTTTCAATTTTTTGTTTTCAGATTTTAACTTCTTATATTTATTTGCAAGCTCATCGTATGCAACCAATATATTATCAAGAGATATATTTTCAGAATCTGAATTTACCTCCAAGGGTGATCCATTCTGCTGATCACTGCCGTGATCACTCGTGCCTGCCATAAGACATTTATCTTCATGCTCTTCCTGGAAGCCGCTAAGCCATCCAATATGTCCTTTGCGGAGCTGCAACGGGAGACAAAGGGAAAACTATTAGCATTAACTGCGGCAGTGAATAAACTTAGAACCAAGCAATCTTGATCATGTTTGAACTTATAATCTGTAGTCCAGACAGATTTGTCTTTAGGCAACTCATAAGGACCATGTGAAATAAGCTTCCATAGCTTAGGATCATATGAGTTGACTAGACTGCACATTCTTCCTAACCACAAATCAAAGTTAGAACCATCAAACACCGGTGGAGAATTCAAGGTGTACATTTTGGTAGTCATTGATCTGGATCTCTCTACATTGTTAAATCTATGAAAAATCGAGCCTTAGCTCTGATACCAATTGAAGTCTCGAGATCAATGACACCCAAGAGGGGGGGTGAATTGGGTGATTACAAGTTTTAGAAAACTTTTACCCGATTTAAAAGAATGTGATGAAACATCAGCTAGGAAATTCAAATCTGTTTAACTTCAGGTTAGATTCAACAAAATCTATAACCATGATAGCTCTTCGGTACTAAGCGGAGGTGTGAATCCAAGGATCCTATTCATGGCAGGTGTTATCGTCCTGACAAGATGGGCCTTGTCAATCCGAACTCACCTTTCTATATACTAAAGATCTAATACAGAAAAGATAAATTATGCTAGATCTAAAAGATCAAACGCGGAAGAATAATAAACACAACCGACCACACAGAATGAGGGTAGAAGAATTGAATCAAACCACACAATAGACAGGGATTTTTAAGGTGGTTCGGATGTAACGCCGGCAACCTACGTCCACCCCTCACCAAAGCCTGGTGAGGCTTCACTGTTGAAAAACTAGCACGGGGATAAATCCCCAACACGGAGCCAAGCTCCAATACACACGCAGGACGACTCCTGCAACACACGGGGAACAAACCCCAACACACACACACGGAGATGGTGTCTCCAACACGATCCAACAACTGGATCTACTACGCACACACACACGCTGTAACAAACGCAGCACACACTATGGATCTGAAAAGATCCTCTCACACAAACATACGGATCTGAGTAAATCCACACACACACACAAGTGTAGATCTTGAAACAATCCACACACACACACACAAGTGTAGATCTGAAACGATCCACACACACACATACACACTGATGTTCACGGATTTAGAAGATTACACACATGAAGCTCAAGAAATTTAGAAGAAGAAACATAAATGAAAAGACTCCTGATTTAGGCTCCCCCTGGGTAGATGATGCAGATTCTGAATAAAGCTTGCTTCTCCACTTGATTCCCAATTGATTGGCTTCTAATAGATCTTGAAAAGCTTGAGGTTTGATGAAGAACTTCTGGATGGATCACTGTTCACGGAGGTGTTACAGCAGCTCTATTTTTCCATTTGGCAGCCTTCCTTTGATCCCCTTGTGTCATTAAGGTTTCTTGGCTCAAGAGTTATTTTTATAACACCTAGGATGGTCAAGGGACAAGCCAGAAACCAGATCCACAATTTTAGGCAAGTTGGGAGGCTTTTAGACCAAAAAGTCCAAGAGGAAGGCTTTGAACACGTTCAAGAAACAAAGTCAACAAAAGCTGCCTCGAAGGGTTCGGTCGACCGGAACACATAGGGTAGTCGACCGGAATTTTACAGAGATCGAGCCTTTCAATGCTGGGAAAATCGGTCGACCGGCCCTGGGTTGGCGGTCGACCGAAATATGTAAGATTCCAGATTTCTAGGTGATGGGAATCGACGCCGAGCATGTACTTTTCTTTTATATTTATGTCCTTTTAGTTTGTGTTTATATCCTTGGGAAAGTATGTACGCAAATGTAAGGCTTTATAAGCCAATGAGTCATTCCCATGGATTGTGTGGGTTTTTGTGCAATTTTATAGTAGGTCCAGCTAGGGGGCCCGCAGCCCTTTCTCATTGGTCCATGTCACCTTGTGGGGCTGGTCAACCATCCTAGGTGGACATCTAGAAGGTTGGACTAGTCTTATGGACACATGGGGGACAAAGGGTGAAGAATGTCAACATTCTACACCCACCCCACCTACCTCTTCCATGGTCAATAGGCCGCCCCCTTCCCCTTGATTATTTTTATTAATTTTTATGTGTTAGTCACATTTGATCTAGACCCTTCATTCCCCATCCCAAGATCCAAGGGTCTACATTAGATTTGATACCTAGCATATAAAAGGGTGCATTTTTATGTGGAAATTAATGAAAAGAAGAGAAAATTCCATTTGGAACAAGAAGCTTGCGCCCCTTTCCTCTCTCCTAGAGTTCTCCTCTCAACCCCTCTGCAATTCTAGAGTGGATCTAGTTTCTATCTCCCCCACTCAACCTCTGATCTTCACCGGTGCCGCCGCCGCCACCGTTCGTGCCGCCATCGAGCCGCCATCGAGCCACCGTCGGAATTCTATCTTCCTCCAACAACAGCCCCTTCCACGAATTCTTGCTGTCCGCCACGGGCTCAGATCGATTTGAAATTTTGAGGGTGTGTTCTTACCTTAAATCCCCACCGCCACCTAAATTTTCACGTCCAAACTCCTCCATTTAGTAATTTTTCATTTTCGTTCATTTTGCATTCCCACATCTGTTTTGTCTCTGTCTACAGTGACAACATCTCTGAGTTTCCCATCTCCGACCATCTTTTTGAATTTTCTAAACCCCCCCCATTTTTACTGGGTGTTCTTTCCATCATCCCCTACATCTACCATTTTTTCTAATTTTTTATCTGCCCTCTATCCATTTTTCAAAATTCGTGTTCTATCTCTGCTACAGTGCCTTTAGTCAGATTCCAGATCCGACCCACTGTTAGTGAAAAAATCCTATCCATTCGTAGCCACATCCAAACTTGTCCAAACTAGTTTTGACGTCTTCCTAGCTCCATTTCCTACACCTTTTATGAAGACTTCAAGAGCTGAATCGGACATCTACCCTGCGGTCAACGGCAGTTCTCAAAGGACATCCCTGCAGAACTGAGAGTTAAGCCACTATACAACAGCAACCTTCAAAATTCGCCAATTGGAAGTGCAGGCTTTGTTATTTTTCTATAATTACAAAGAGTTGAAGCTCTTCGAAGCAGCTTTCCAACGGCGCCACTTTCGTCACATTCCGACGTCGGGGCTGATCGCAGCGTCCGTTCTCGCCGGAGCGCGCGCCAGAAAATAGAACCGGCAGATCCGTGGCCGGTCATTCCGACCGGTGCCGAACGGAGCCGCCTGGCCTCCGGCCGGCGAACCAGCGTGCTGCCAGCCCATGGAACACTTCCACAAGTGTCCCCACCACAGTGGTGACACCGAGTCCCGCACGGTCCCTCCGGACAGAACGTGGGCCCCACCGTCACGTGTTCGGGTGCTGCCGAATCAACGCGAGAAGCCGCCCGTCAACCCGAATTCGGTCTTCCCGGACCCCATTGTGTAGCCCTATATCTCCCTGCGTGGAGTGGGCAGCGATTTGTATTGTTGTAATCTTGTGTATTATTGTTCCGGGAGTACGAGTTTCGGCCGGGTCCGTCGTCCCCACGCCGAACGCGTGGAGGTATCGTCCTCGCTCCTTACTTGGCATTTTGCTTAATTTCATATATGCTTGTTTATGCCGCTGCTAGAGAGCATGATAGGGTAATTAGCTCGCTTTCTATTTATATCACCGCTGCTGCGAGAGAGAGCGTTACCGACCCGTGACCCGATCCGGGCACGAAAGAGAGAGCCGACCACCCTAGCTCACTGCCGGTTTCTCAACCGCGCACGTCCGACGCTTCCCTCGTTAAGGGACGATCGCGAGCTTGTCGTGTCCGTGGTCCCGTCCCGCATCAATTTGGTATCAGAGCAAGTTGAGTCTAGGGTGTCAAAAAAAAGTGTCATTTACGTCTAGCCATTAGTCATTGTCTAAGTCGTGTTTAGGGTCATCATTGTTTTAAAATAAAAAAAAGTGTCTTTTTGCATTTACATCCCTTTACTCGGTATATCAAAAGGTGTTGTCCGAACGTTAGGCTACGCCTATCGGGAAGGCCGCACACTTGGGCGAGTGATCTTCGGATCGAGTAACTCCGCCACGTGCCAAGTTTTGGTTACGTCTAGGTGCATCATATTAGTGTGCATTTGCATTAGTCGGTGTTTCCTAGTCCGTGTCGTTGCATGCCCACTCGGCGTGGTACCCAAACCCATCGCCCCACATCTATGGCTAACCCTCGCGATGCCGCCTCAGGAGACTTCCACTCCTTACAGGAGGCAATGTTGGCCATTATGGCTCGGATGGACCGGTCCGAAGCCACCTTTCGGACCTTCACCGAAACCATGGATGGTCGCCTACGAGCTATGGAGGAACGCATTGAGACATCCGTCCAAGGCCTGGTCGGACGGTTGGAAGGGATGTCCCACGGAGACCCTCCTAGAGTGGTCCAAGACCCACCCCCACCTGCCCAGGCTGCTGCCCAAGGCCAAGCCAATCCTATAGCTCAAGCCCTGCCTGCCATTGTGGCCCAGGACCCGCCCGCACATGCTCCTCAGCCACCCGCCCCTCCTCGGGTTCCCGACTTACCACGCCGTGACCTTGGTCTCGAGGACTATGGGTCCGACAATGCCTATGAGGGGTATGGTCAGCGCCGTCATGGCTTTCAGCCACAAAGAGATGAGGATGATAGGGTCCTTAAGACCGTGCGAGTGGACCCTCCCACTTTTTACGGGTCTTTGGATCCAAAAGTCTACCTAGATTGGGAGTTCGGCATGGACCGTTACTTTGAATGGTATGATATGTCGGAGCGCCGAAGGGTCCGATTCGCCACCATGAAGCTCATGGGACAGGCGCAAACCTATTGGAAGAATGTAGAGAGCCTGCTACTTCAGCGGCTCGAACCCCCGATTGACACATGGGCTAAGATTGAGAATAAGCTTCGGCAAAAGTACCTTCCTCCCACATACCGCCAGCGACTCATCGATAGATGGCAAAGTCTTAGCCAGGGAGACCGGTCCGTCTCCGAATACATCGCTGAATTTGACGAGTACTTTCTACGATGTGGTGTCACGGAGGAGAGTACCATGCTCGTTTCCCGCTTTCGACGTGGGTTGCGGCCACACTATCAGTATGAGCTTTTCTGCCGCATGCCAAGACGTTGGAAGAGGCATACCAGGTTGCTCTCGAGTTGGAGCAATTTGAGGGAGAGTTTGAGTCTAGCCATCGGTTGGGCCCCACCCCTCTCCGTAGTACCGAGCCCCGTCACTCTATAGGCCCACATCAGCGGCCTCCCATGGCTCGACCTCATGAGTCCACCTGTCAGGAGCACTTCGCTCCACGGCCTCGCCCTCCTCCACCCCGGGATCTATTTCCACCCCAACCACCGGCACCCGTTGCCCGTCCCCCGGCTCCTATAGCCCGTCCTCTAGCACCGGCACCCCCTCCACTATTGTCCAAGGCACCTACATCTCCCCCATTGCTGCCTACACCCCCTACCCGACGGGATGATAAGGGTAAGGCCCCTTTTATAGGAGAGAGTAGTCGGTCAAGAGTGCAGTGTTTCCACTGTCACGGGTTTGGCCACATTGCCAGCGAGTGTCCCGCTCGCACCACCCTAGCCCTAGGTGTTGGAGAATCCGTACCTCCCGAGCTTGAGTATGTCAATTACGTGGCCGATGAGGCACTAGCCGATGAGTACTATGCCTTGGGGGGGGGAAGAGTTGGACGGCTCTCCGGCCACCCAGGATGCTGCCACCTAGTGGGCTTGATGTCACCACCTTAGTCTAGAGTCCTGCATGAGTCAGTGTGTTTTTCTTGTGTGGTTTGTTTTGTGTGGTTTGTTTGCATGGTTTGTGTGTCGTTTGTCTGTGTAATATCCCGGACCTTTCGGATCCTTCTTCATGGGTCCCGGATCTAGTTTTCGGAGCGTCCGGCTCCGTTGTGTCCGAAATTTCGTTTCGGACATCTTTCGTGTTCGGATCGGCGCGATCCGGAGTCGTTTCGGAGGCCCGGAGGCGTTCCGCGGCTTTTTCCGCGTGTGTTTTCCGATTTCCGGTGTGTGTTTCGGCTTTTTCTTCGGACGCTCGCTGCGGGCGAACCGGGCAGTTCCCCGAGGCACGAGTGGTACCGTTGCGATCGGTGCGTTCCGAGGATTCCGGAAATGTATTTTTCTAATTTTCGGTATTTTTCTGAAAAATCGGATTTTCTATATATTCCCATTTTCTTTTCTTTTCTTTTTCTTCTTTTCTCTCTTCTTCTTCCTCCTTCCTCCTCCACCGTGTCTCCCTCCCTCTCCCTCTCTTCCTCCCGGTTGGCCACGGCGAGCTCCCCTCCGGCTGCAGACGGCGGCGGGGCGACGGCGCGGTGACGTGGGCGGCGGCGAGGCGATCGTGCGGGCATACGGCGAGCGTGGGAGGCGTGGAGAGGCGAGATTCTAGCGGCGTTCTTCGCGATTTCGAGCTCGGATCGGAGCGTTTCGTCGCGGACCGGAGGTAGGGTGACGTTCCTTAGCCTCATGTCTTCCTTCCCCGTGAGTTTCAGCTCGAGACGAGGTCGAGAGGGGTTTATTTTGAGCCGGGAAGGGTCGATCATGCCGCGGGGTGAGTTCGTCCGATCCATCGTTTTGAGCCCCGATTTCACGGTTTAAGGGCGTAGGAGCATGCTAGGGGGCTTGGGGGTTCTTCTCTCGCCATTTCCCCCTCCGTGGGGTTTGTTTTGAGGCCGATTGGGCGATTCCGGTGAGGTTCGCCATTTTCTCGCCGGTGAGCGATGTGCGGTCGAACCAGTGGCCGCACAACCCCTATGCGGTTCCGTTCGGACCGTTCATCGGCTCGGCGCGCTTTGGGTGAGGCTTGGCGCGCAGTGGGCTTGAGCGGTCTATCGTGGGACCGCATATCCTAATGTGCGGCCCCACATCTACCGCCCAACCCCAAGGGTTTTGACCGTTGGTTGTGACCGTTGTGCAGTGCTCTGGGATGTGCGGCCAGTAGCTGACCGCATAACCCATTGCACGGCCAGGTGCTGGCCGTACATCCCCTAGCGCTATGGTTGGATGTGCGGTCTGGCCCTGACCGCACAACACCTGAACGGCTAAGCCGTAGCCGCCCTTCCCCAAGTGCGGCTAAGGACTAACCGTCCAGGCTTTTTACCGTTGGGAGACGAGCGGCCAGGAGGTGACCGTTCCTCACCCTCGTGCGGTCAAGAGTTGGCCGCACATCTGTTTGAACGGTCCTGTGTTGGCCGTTTATCCGTCGTTTGGACCCTGGGTGGAACGGTCCTGATATGACCGTTCTAATCCTTGTGCGGTCCCTGTGTGACCGCACATCCCTGAGCGGCCCAGTGTGGACCGTTCAAGGGTACGGGTTGCGTCGGTGTGTCTCTCGTCGTACAGAGTGTACCGGGAGATGTTGTTGTCAGCTGGTCACCGTGCGTCGGTGTTGGTACAAGGAGCGTTCCTCGTACCTGCAGTTGCACCGTTGTTTTCCGAGACTTGAGAGTCTACTCCTTCTGTGACCCTCCACTAGTCGTAGCCTACTAGTACGCGTGTGCTAGTCGCACCAGGGAGTGGTGTACGGGCTGACCTTTAGAGACGGTTTGTGGACCGGTTACCGTTGGGCCCCACGTCTTGCAGCCAGAGTCCGGCTGAGGGGAAAACCGGTCAGAGGGCCAGACCAGGGACGCGCGGTCTGTGTGTGCACACGTGGTTGGGGGCGGTTGGACCCACGTCGACGGGCGTGACCCCAGCTAGTCACTTGTTGTAGTTACTTGTACGGTGTTTGCGCCTCGGGTAGGACCTACCATGTCAGGCGGTTCACCTGCGGTGCGGTGTAAGACGTCAGGGGACGCTACCGGCTGTGCTTCTAGTGGGTGGTACTCCTGTTGAGTACGGAGTGTCAGACTGTCAGTCGCGTGTTTCCGACCTTCGAGTTTTGACGGTTCGACCGTTGAGTTTCGGTCTTCTCGTACCGTGGCACGTGTGTCGGTTTGCGTGCCGTTAGGGTCTAGTTCTGTAGAGTACAGGGCTTTCCTTTCCGAGGTACCTTCCTACCGTTAGGGTAGTGGTTTCTCGTTTTACGAGGTAGGGTTCGAGTGATCCCTACTGAGTCTTGTTCCGAGACTCATTCCCTGCGTGTTTTCACCGTGTTTCAGGTGAGGCGCCACCTTCGGGGAGCGTGTCAGGAGCGCAGCGGAAGCGTGGTGCGGGTGCCCAGAGGTAGTGCCAGAGGTCAGAGCCGGGGGATGCCCCGTGTAGCTGTACTTTTCTTTCTTATCACTGTACTAGTCGCGGACTGCTGTTGCTGTTGTTGTTATTTTATTGAGGACCATGTAAAATGTTAATTCATTTCCTGCTTAATATCATAACTGTTTAATTTCTGCAATTATTTGTGATGCTTGTGTAGTTTCCACACCATCCTTTTAACCCTTCCGAGTCTTCGGGCTCGTGGGTGGCGGTGCGAGTCTCGGGTTATCGGGCCTTCCCGGTAATCGGATTCTCGGGTCGTTACAGCTGGTATCAGAGCGCGGTTGTGGAATTACATGAGAATCATAGGTAATTGTATTGGTCCACTAGTCCACAACGATGATGTACATGTGACGCTGGCATGGGGCACCGCGTGTTTTATTCTGACCTTCCGTTTCCGTGTTTTTCTGTCTTGTGCTTAAGGAGCGAGGATGGCGCCGAGGAGGAGTTCTCGCTCTCAGCAGGGGCAGTCGGCTGGAGGTCAGGAGATCCAGCAGGGGGTCCAGAGGGACCAGGAGGAGCATAGCAGAGTTCCGGGAGCTACCGAGGCCGCGGATGCTGCGAGGGCTCCGGGGGCCGAGGGTTTTCTCCGTGGCATGTACCATCTCATGGCTCAGCAGTTCGGCGGAGAGGCCGGTGAGGGCTCGTCAGTCAGGGGTGGGCCAGGCCGAGCAGTGAGGGATTTCATGCAGTTCCATCCACCTTACTTTAGCGGCCAGGCAGACCCTGATGCGGCTCGTGATTGGCTTGATGAGATGGAGCGGGTGTTCAGTTCTGCAAAGAGTGCTGTCGAAGACAGAGTGGTGTTGGCCTACAACCAGTTGCAGGGTACGGCTCGGAGGTGGTGGTCTTCCGAGTGGAAGACGTCCTTTCAGCTTCGTCCGCTTGAGCAGATCGAGTGGGATGACTTTGTCAGTGCTTTCGAGCGTACGTACTGTCCAGATATTGTTGCTACGCAGCGGATGCGGGAGTTTCTGGAGCTGAGGCACCATCTGATCGCGAATGGGGCCACTGATCTCGAGACGGCGTCTCGTGTTGCGATTTCCTTGGAGATGGATATGCAGAGGACTCGAGGACCGATCAGCCAGGGGCAGTCTGTGTCAGGTCGCAGCCAGCAGTCGGCTACTCAGCAGCAGGGTTTCTTTCAGTCTGCGTCGGGTGGTTCAGGAGTACCGGCATCGGCAGCTTCGGTGACAGGATCTGCGTCCTTTGGCACGAAGGTCAAAAAGTTCTTCAAGAGAGGGTTCGGCAAGAAGAAGTCCAAGGATCAGGGGCAGGCTTCATCGGGCAGTGTGCAGCAGCCGTTTCCTTTGCAGCGACAGGGATCGGTGGGTGGATCGCGAGGACCTTGTCCACCGTGTAGTGGGACCCACCCAGGCAGGCAGTGCACGGCGCCGATCATCTGTTTTCGGTGTGACCAGCCAGGGCACATGGCGCGTGACTGTCCTCAGAGGCCGCCGCAGCAGCAGGTTTCCCAGCAGCAGCAGCAGGGACAGTATCCGCCGCTACCCAGGTCAGCTAGTGTGGGAGGCAGGCAGAGAGCTCGTGGCCAGATCACGCACTTGACCAGGGCAGAGGCAGTAGCGTCGCAGCTCGTGGAAGGTACCGTTCAGATTTTGGGTTGTGCGGCTCGGGTTTTATTTGATTCTGGCGCGTCTCATTCGTTCATTTCGGAGGATTTCGCGTCGAGCGTCGAGGAGCCGGTGACCCAGTTGTCCTGTGATTTGGCTGTGGAGTTGCCTTCGGGTGACTTTATGGTCACTCCGTATTGCTTCGACCAGGTTCCGGTGTGGATCGATGGGCGGAGTATGCCAGGCAGGTTGCATGCGTTGCAGCTTCGGGATTACGACGTGATTCTAGGCATGGATTGGCTCGAGACTCATGGAGCGGTGGTGGATTGTGGGATGAAGAGGGTCTACTTCCAACATCCGAGCAAGAGGACCTTCTATTTCCAAGGTATCCGTTCCGCCTCTTCTCGATTTCTTATCTCTGCTATTCGAGCCCGTCGATTGCTTGATTCAGGTTGTCAGGGTTTTCTCGCGTCTGTGGTTGTGTCTGACCGGATGGAGCCGAATGTCGAGGACATTGCGGTGGTGTGCGAGTTTCCCGATGTTTTTCCTGAGGAGTTGCCTGGATTACCTCCCCAGCGGGAGATCGATTTCGTGATCGAGGTTGTACCTGGTACGGGACCTTTGGCGAAGGCTCCCTACCGTATGGCCCCCGCGGAGTTGAGGGAGTTGAGGGCGCAGTTGCAGGAACTGTTGGCCAAGGGGTACATTCGTCCGAGCTTTTCCCCTTGGGGTGCGCCCGTGTTGTTCGTGAAGAAGAAGGACGGTAGTCTGCGGTTGTGCATTGACTATCGACAGCTGAATGAAGTGACCATTAAGAACAAGTATCCATTGCCGCGGATTGATGATTTGTTCGACCAGCTGCAGTCCGCGCGAGTGTTCTCGCGGATTGATTTGCGGTCCGGTTACTATCAGCTGAGAATTCGCGAGTCCGATGTGGAGAAGACTGCGTTCAGTACGAGGTACGGGCATTATGAGTTTCTGGTGATGCCGTTTGGGCTCACCAATGCCCCAGCAGCCTTCATGGACTTGATGCAGAGGGTGTTTCATCCGTATTTGGACCAGTTCGTGGTCATTTTCGTGGATGACATCCTTGTTTATTCGCGGTCTGCTGAGGAGCATGCGTACCATTTGGGTGTGGTGCTGCAGACGTTGCGAGATCACCAGTTGTTTGCGAAGCTCAGCAAGTGCGAGTTTTGGCTCAGTGAGGTGCACTTTCTGGGGCACGTGATTTCTGGTGATGGTATTTCCGTGGATCCCGCCAAGGTCGAGGCTGTGATGCAATGGCCGAGGCCGAGGTCGGTGACGGAGATCCGGAGTTTCTTGGGGCTTGCGGGTTATTATCGCCGGTTTATCCAGGATTTTTCCCGCATTGCGACCCCGATGACGAGGCTCACGCGGAAGGATGTGCCTTTCGTCTGGTCCGAGGAGTGTGAGCAGAGCTTTAGGGAACTGAAGAGATTGCTCACCTCGGCTCCGGTGTTGGTTTTGCCTTCTGGATCGGGAGGTTTTGTGGTGTGTACAGATGCTTCCGGCGTCGGATTGGGTGCTGTTCTGATGCAGCATGGTAGAGTGGTGGCTTATGCATCTCGGCAGCTAAAGCCCCATGAGGAGAACTACCCTACCCATGACCTTGAGTTGGCGGCAGTGATCTTCGCGCTGAAGATCTGGAGGCATTATCTGTATGGTGAGAAGTTCGAGGTGTTCACTGACCATCAGAGTTTGAGGTATGTGTTCTCGCAGAGAGATCTGAACCTCAGACAGAGGCGTTGGATGGAGTTCATGAAGGACTATGACTTCACCCTGTCTTATCAGCCGGGCAGGATGAATGTCGTCGCCGATGCCTTGAGTAGGAAGGTTGCGGTCAGTACCTTGATGCTGAGGAAGTGGAGGCTCTGGGAACAGGTGCCCGAAGTATCTTTCAGGCTCAAGATTCCCCAGGAGCCAGGGTTGGCAGTGCTTGCGAGTCTGACTGTCACTCCTGCTATTCGTCGTCAGGTGACAGAGGCTCAGCATGCGGACCCTGAGTTGCCCCGGATTCTTGCGATGGCTGATGTGGAGCTCGGCGAGGACGGTGCTGCGAGGTTTCGTGGCAGGCTGTACGTCCCAGCGGAGGAGCAGGTTCGTCGTACGGTGTTACGCGAGGCTCATGGGAGCAGGTACACTGTGCACCCGGGTGCGACGAAGATGTATCGGAACTTGCGGAGGCAGTTCTGGTGGCCTGGCATGAAGAGAGATGTGGCCGAGTTTGTGGCCAGGTGCCTGATCTGTCAGCAGGTGAAGGCGGAGCATCAGCGACCAGGCGGTACTCTCCAGCCCTTGGATGTTCCTGCTTGGAAGTGGGACCATGTGACCACGGATTTTGTGGTGGGGTTGCCCAGAACCCCGACTGGGCAGGACAGTATTTGGTTGCTGGTGGATCGGCTGACGAAGGTGACGCGGTTGCTACCGGTCAAGGTCAGCTGGAGCGTGCCTAAGTTGGCTCGTCTTTATGTGGAGCGGATCGTGCCGTTGCATGGGGTTCCCATTTCGATCGTGTCGGATCGGGATCCGCGCTTCACTTCTGGATTCTGGAGGAGTTTCCAGCGAGCTCTTGGCACGGAGTTGGCATTTAGCTCGGCGTATCATCCACAGTCAGATGGTCAGTCTGAGAGGACCATTCAGACTTTGGAGGACATGCTGAGGTCCTGCTGCCTGGAGTGGCAGGGGAGTTGGATTCATCACCTACCGTTAGTGGAGTTTGCCTATAACAACAGCTTTCATTCGAGCATCGGCATGGCTCCTTATGAGGCATTGTATGGGCGTCCTTGTCGGACTCCACTTGATTGGTTTGAGGTGGGTGAGCGTGTTTTGACGGGACCGGAATTGGTGCAGCAATGTGTGGATGTTGTGCACCTGGTTCGTCAGAACATGTTGGCGGCCCAGAGTCGGCAGAAGAGCTATGCTGACCGTAGGCGGCAGCCCCTCGAGTTCGCCGTGGGCGATCGTGTGTTCTTGAGAGTTTCTCCGATGAAGGGGGTGATGCGGTTTGGACGGCGTGGGAAGCTGAGTCCCCGCTATATTGGTCCTTTCGCGATTGTGGAGCGCATCGGTGAGGTTGCTTACCGGTTGCAGTTACCCTCTGAGTTGGCGTCGGTGCATGACGTGTTCCACGTCTCTATGTTGCGGAAGTATATGCCCGATGACTCTCATGTGCTCGAGTTTTCCGTTTGGCCTGAGGTGACTCCAGATCTTTCTCTCCCAGAGTTTCCGATCCGCGTGGAGGATAGGCGAGAGCAGCGCCTGCGGAACAAGGTTATTCCCTTGGTAAAGGTCGTGTGGCAACGACACTCTGGTGGTGAGGCTTCGTGGGAACGTGAGGACGAGATGCGTCAGCAGTTCCCGTATCTGTTTGAGTGAGTCTTCCTCTTCTTTCCCCTTGGGTTGTTCTCAATTTCGAGGACGAAATTCCTTAAGGGGGGAGGGCTGTAATATCCCGGACCTTTCGGATCCTTCTTCATGGGTCCCGGATCTAGTTTTCGGAGCGTCCGGCTCCGTTGTGTCCGAAATTTCGTTTCGGACATCTTTCGTGTTCGGATCGGCGCGATCCGGAGTCGTTTCGGAGGCCCGGAGGCGTTCCGCGGCTTTTTCCGCGTGTGTTTTCCGATTTCCGGTGTGTGTTTCGGCTTTTTCTTCGGACGCTCGCTGCGGGCGAACCGGGCAGTTCCCCGAGGCACGAGTGGTACCGTTGCGATCGGTGCGTTCCGAGGATTCCGGAAATGTATTTTTCTAATTTTCGGTATTTTTCCGAAAAATCGGATTTTCTATATATTCCCATTTTCTTTTCTTTTCTTTTTCTTCTTTTCTCTCTTCTTCTTCCTCCTTCCTCCTCCACCGTGTCTCCCTCCCTCTCCCTCTCTTCCTCCCGGTTGGCCACGGCGAGCTCCCCTCCGGCTGCAGACGGCGGCGGGGCGACGGCGCGGTGACGTGGGCGGCGACGAGGCGATCGTGCGGGCATACGGCGAGCGTGGGAGGCGTGGAGAGGCGAGATTCTAGCGGCGTTCTTCGCGATTTCGAGCTCGGATCGGAGCGTTTCGTCGCGGACCGGAGGTAGGGTGACGTTCCTTAGCCTCATGTCTTCCTTCCCCGTGAGTTTCAGCTCGAGACGAGGTCGAGAGGGGTTTATTTTGAGCCGGGAAGGGTCGATCATGCCGCGGGGTGAGTTCGTCCGATCCATCGTTTTGAGCCCCGATTTCACGGTTTAAGGGCGTAGGAGCATGCTAGGGGGCTTGGGGGTTCTTCTCTCGCCATTTCCCCCTCCGTGGGGTTTGTTTTGAGGCCGATTGGGCGATTCCGGTGAGGTTCGCCATTTTCTCGCCGGTGAGCGATGTGCGGTCGAACCAGTGGCCGCACAACCCCTATGCGGTTCCGTTCGGACCGTTCATCGGCTCGGCGCGCTTTGGGTGAGGCTTGGCGCGCAGTGGGCTTGAGCGGTCTATCGTGGGACCGCATATCCTAATGTGCGGCCCCACATCTACCGCCCAACCCCAAGGGTTTTGACCGTTGGTTGTGACCGTTGTGCAGTGCTCTGGGATGTGCGGCCAGTAGCTGACCGCATAACCCATTGCACGGCCAGGTGCTGGCCGTACATCCCCTAGCGCTATGGTTGGATGTGCGGTCTGGCCCTGACCGCACAACACCTGAACGGCTAAGCCGTAGCCGCCCTTCCCCAAGTGCGGCTAAGGACTAACCGTCCAGGCTTTTTACCGTTGGGAGACGAGCGGCCAGGAGGTGACCGTTCCTCACCCTCGTGCGGTCAAGAGTTGGCCGCACATCTGTTTGAACGGTCCTGTGTTGGCCGTTTATCCGTCGTTTGGACCCTGGGTGGAACGGTCCTGATATGACCGTTCTAATCCTTGTGCGGTCCCTGTGTGACCGCACATCCCTGAGCGGCCCAGTGTGGACCGTTCAAGGGTACGGGTTGCGTCGGTGTGTCTCTCGTCGTACAGAGTGTACCGGGAGATGTTGTTGTCAGCTGGTCACCGTGCGTCGGTGTTGGTACAAGGAGCGTTCCTCGTACCTGTAGTTGCACCGTTGTTTTCCGAGACTTGAGAGTCTACTCCTTCTGTGACCCTCCACTAGTCGTAGCCTACTAGTACGCGTGTGCTAGTCGCACCAGGGAGTGGTGTACGGGCTGACCTTTAGAGACGGTTTGTGGACCGGTTACCGTTGGGCCCCACGTCTTGCAGCCAGAGTCCGGCTGAGGGGAAAACCGGTCAGAGGGCCAGACCAGGGACGCGCGGTCTGTGTGTGCACACGTGGTTGGGGGCGGTTGGACCCACGTCGACGGGCGTGACCCCAGCTAGTCACTTGTTGTAGTTACTTGTACGGTGTTTGCGCCTCGGGTAGGACCTACCATGTCAGGCGGTTCACCTGCGGTGCGGTGTAAGACGTCAGGGGACGCTACCGGCTGTGCTTCTAGTGGGTGGTACTCCTGTTGAGTACGGAGTGTCAGACTGTCAGTCGCGTGTTTCCGACCTTCGAGTTTTGACGGTTCGACCGTTGAGTTTCGGTCTTCTCGTACCGTGGCACGTGTGTCGGTTTGCGTGCCGTTAGGGTCTAGTTCTGTAGAGTACAGGGCTTTCCTTTCCGAGGTACCTTCCTACCGTTAGGGTAGTGGTTTCTCGTTTTACGAGGTAGGGTTCGAGTGATCCCTACTGAGTCTTGTTCCGAGACTCATTCCCTGCGTGTTTTCACCGTGTTTCAGGTGAGGCGCCACCTTCGGGGAGCGTGTCAGGAGCGCAGCGGAAGCGTGGTGCGGGTGCCCAGAGGTAGTGCCAGAGGTCAGAGCCGGGGGATGCCCCGTGTAGCTGTACTTTTCTTTCTTGTCACTGTACTAGTCGCGGACTGCTGTTGCTGTTGTTGTTATTTTATTGAGGACCATGTAAAATGTTAATTCATTTCCTGCTTAATATCATAACTGTTTAATTTCTGCAATTATTTGTGATGCTTGTGTAGTTTCCACACCATCCTTTTAACCCTTCCGAGTCTTCGGGCTCGTGGGTGGCGGTGCGAGTCTCGGGTTATCGGGCCTTCCCGGTAATCGGATTCTCGGGTCGTTACAGTCTGCATGTGTCTTGTGCAAGCTCGTTGTCATTCTCTTATGAGTAAGAGGCGAGTGGACTCATTCGATGAGTATGGGATCGGTTCTATATGTACACCCGGATCTAGTCACCTATAGGGACTCAGCGGTGATTCCTAGTGAGTCTTCGAGCTACTTCCTTCCCTTTTGAGAGTGCCCCACTAGGAGTGTCCACCTTTATCCCATAGCAGTTCGCGCATATCGAGTATATATGGAATGAGCAGGTGACGATCATTTGGAGGGGAGCATAGCCGCGCTACTTGGCACGGTGACGGATCCGCCGGAGTACTCGAGCATCCATACCCTACTCGACGGGGTCGAGTTCCTCCCACCCGGGGAGAGTTGATGGGAATCGACGCCGAGCATGTACTTTTCTTTTGCATCTATGTCCTTTTAGTTTATGTTTATATCCTTGGGAAAGTATGTACGTAAATGTAAGGCTTTATAAGCCAATGAGTCATTCCTATGGATTGTTTGGGTTTTTGTGCAATTTTGTAGTAGGTCCAGCTAGGGGGCCCTCAGCCCTTTCCCATTGGTCCATGTCACCTTGTGGGGCTGGTCAACCATCCTAGGTGGACATCTAGAAGGTTGGACTAGTCTTATGGACACATGGGGGACAAAGGGTGAAGAATGTCAACATTCTACACCCACCCCACCTACCTCTTCCATGGTCAATAGGCCGCCCCCTTCCCCTTGATTATTTTTATTAATTTTTGTGTGTTAGTCACATTTGATCTAGACCCTTCATTCCCCATCCCAAGATTCAAGGGTCTACATTAGATTTGATACCTAGCATATAAAAGGGTGTATTTTTATGTGGAAATTAATGAAAAGAATAGAAAATTCCATTTGGAACAAGAAGCTTGCGCCCCTTTCCTCTCTCCTAGAGTTCTCCTCTCAACCCCTCTGCAATTCTAGAGTGGATCTAGTTTCTAGCTCCCCCTCTCAACCTCTGATCTTCACCGGTGCCGCCGCCGCCGCCGCCGTTCGTGCCGCCATCGAGCCGCCATCGAGCCACCGTCGGAATTCTGTCTTCTTCCAATAGTAGCCCCTTCCACGAATTCTTGCTGTCCGCCACGGGCTCAGATCGATTTGAAATTTTGAGAGTGTGTTCTTACTTTGAATCCCCACCTCCACCTAAATTTTCACGTCCAAACTCCTCCATTTAGTAATTTTCCATTTTCGTTCATTTTGCATTCCCAGATCTATTTTGTCTCAGTCTACAGTGACAACAGCTCTGAGTTTCCCATCTCCGACCACCTTTTTGAATTTTTAAAACCCTCCCCATTTTACTGGGAGTTCTTTCCATCATCCCCTACATCCACCATTTTTCCTGATTTTTGATCTGCCCTCTATCCATTTTTTAAAATTCGTGTTCTATCTCTGCTACAATGCCTTTAGTCAGATTCCAGATCCGACCCATTGTTAGTGAAAAAATCCTATCAATTCGTAGCCACATCCAAACTTATCCAAACCAGTTTTTCCGTCTTCCTAGCTCAATGTCCTACACCTTTTATGAAGACCTCAAGAGTTGAATCGGACATCTACCCTGCGGTCAATGACAGTTCTTAGAGGACATCCCTGCAGAACTAAGAGTTAAGCCATTGTACAACAGCAACCTTCAAAATTCGCCAATTGGAAGTGCAGGCTTTATTATTTTTCTGTAATCATAAAGAGTTGAAGCCCTTCGAAGCAGCTTTCCAATGGCGTCAGTTTCGTCACATTCCGACGTTGGGGCTGATCGCAGCGTCCGTTCTCGCCAGAGCGCGCGCCGAAAAATAGAACCGGCAGATCCGTGGCCGGTCATTCCGACCGGTGCCGAACGGAGCCGCCTGGCCTCCGGCCGGCGAACCAGCGTGCCGCCAGCCCAGGGAACACTTCCACAAGTGTCCCCACCACAGTGGTGACACCGGGCCCCACACGGTCCCTCCGGACAACACGTGGGCCCCACCGTCACGTGTTCGGGTGCTGCCGAATCAACGCGAGAAGCCGCCCGTCAACCCGAATTCGGTCTTCCCGGACCCCATTGTGTAGCCCTTTAACTCCCTGCGTGGAGTGGGCAGCGATTTGTATTGCTATAATCTTGTGTATTATTGTTCCGGGAGTACGAGTTTCGGCCGGGTCCGTCGTCCCCACGCCGAGCGCGTGGAGGTATCGTCCTCGCTCCTTACTTGGCATTTTGCTTAATTTCATATATGCTTGTTTATGCCGCTGCTAGAGAGCATGATAGGGTAATTAGCTCGCTTTCTATTTATATCACCGCTGCTGCGAGAGAGAGCGTTACCGACCCGTGACCCGATCCGGGCACGAAAGAAAGAGCCGACCACCCTAGCTCACTGCCGGTTTCTCAACCGCGCACGTCCGACGCTTCCCTCGTTAAGGGACGATCGCGAGCTTGTCGTGTCCGTGGTCCCGTCTCGCATCACTAGGTGCTGGTAAATCAGGTCGACCGGATCAGTCTTCCAGGTCGACCGAACTCTGGAAATCCTACAAAACAACATACTTCAGTCCATGGATCATATCATTATAGAATATACTGTAAGATCACACTTTGTTCTATTCAATTTGAGTTGGTTTGGACTCATTCTAGGCTTTTGAAACACGATCCTTTTGAGCTTCATATCCTCGTTCAATTCATGCATTTTGGTTTTAATCTGGCTTTGATTATGCACGGAATGCATTCAACACTATACAAAAGACCCATGAAATCTCATTTCAAAAAGGCCCTTTTATGGAAATGCAAAGAACAAGTTCAACGCATTAAGAGCACATGAAAAGATATGTATGAGAAACCTTTGAAAGCATAAGTATCAGCTTCCAATCTATTGATCAACAATCAAATCCACATGTTCAGGCATAAAAGAATCTTTTCACATCAGACCAAGTGAACTTCCCATGAAGGCAAGTCGACTTTACTTGCTTTACCAGATTTGAGACTTCCTTAGCCTTACCAAAGGTTCTTGAAGAATGTAGACATGGTTTACCACCTGTTTTAGTTGTAGATAGCAAGGTACTTATCCACACGTTTTTTCCTTCTAAACGACCACCATGAGATTTTTGATCCTACAATTCAAGATAGTCAAGGTTAATACATCATGAGATGCACAAATACTTTGTTCATAGTTAAAAGCTATGAAACCTCTTGGAAAACCAGCAATTTCAACCAAGAATCAATACCATAGCAATGCATTTAACCAACAGGTTTGAGCCTGCCTCAAAAGCCATTTGCCATCTCAACCATATTTGAACAACAACATGAGTGCACACTGACATCAAGAACATGTGCAAGCAAGAACATGTGCAAGCAAACATAAGGTTTAGTTATCATCAAAAACATATGCAAGGCATATACAACATCATCAACAACAGTAGTAGTAGGAACAACAACAGAAGTTGAGAGGTAGGAGGTGGAGATGAAGAATGAGTCATAGATGGGGAGAGGGGGAGGGGTAAAACCCATGTGATCTCTCGTCTCTTTCACCTCTCTCTTGCCGAAGTTAGAGGTAAGAGCTAGGGAGATGAGGGAGACCAGTCTTTTTTTTTTCAAACCATGAGTATTATTGTCTTTTGTCAAGTATAGTTAAACTTAATTAGAGTTAGATTCACGGCGGAGAACGGGGGGTTACGACGATGGTCTTTTTGCACCATTTTGATGAAGTCAATGATATCTTTACTAATGTAAATTCAGGGATGATATATTTGTAAATAGACATTTAACAGTGGTTTATTTATAAAAAAAGTCCTAAATGTTTTACGTTTTTATAACATGGTCAACCAATCTATCGCTTTCTATTTAAAATTTTAATCTAAATCGGCATTGTTACCATCGGGAAAGGTGTATTGCTTTTGCGATCCATCTTAGTCACTTTTATCTCCATGACACATAACATTGTAGCTGCTATGACACCACTAATAATAGAAGCCATGTGAAACAGCTTCTCCAAGTTTTTGTTTCGAGAAAAGCTTGTTGCACACCGTACAATACTACATATCCAAGGAGTGTAGCAATTTTTTCTGGAAAAATTTATGAGTTGGGACCCGTCTCACCTAATTTGTCATATAAGTTATGAGGAAGGAAAATTTCGCTAGGCCCAACACGACCCAATAACACCAAGCCCGTTACAACCCGTAACACATCACCTCGGCCCACCGGAGGCCTAATCGACATTGCCTAATCAGGACCCACGAGAGTATCGCTAGCCCACGGGTAAAACATTGCATCGCCAACACACGAGCCGGATACTTGCACACTAGCATTCCGGTGTAGTAGAATCCGCCAACGGATGAACGTTGGGCCACTATCATCGGACTTACCCCGACATGGCCCGAGTACCCCCCACGCCGCCGAGATACCCTCCACGGCACCCTCCCTCTGGAAACGGATGAGTAGACGACACACGATCCCACGATCAAGTAGAACACCACTCCCCAGACCACGCCATTGCTAAATCAGACACACCACTGCTCCCTATATAAATAGGTCCCCAGTCGGAACCAGAGAGATATGCAGAGACAGAGGCATACACCAAGCAACTGAGAGGCCCACATCACCAGCAAAGAGAAACTTCCACACATTGAGAGAGAGAAAGAGAGCTCCCCAGGTGCTCTCCACCGAAAGAGACCCCAGCTGGATAGTGGTGAGAGAGAGGTCCCTTCACGGTTCTTCTCTTCTTATCTATCCAAGCACTCCCCGTCCTCTCTGAGCACTCTCTGAGCGTCCTCTCCAGGCTATAGGCTCTCAACTCTCCCCCTCTTCTATTCTCTTTCCCTTCAGCTCTCCTCAGACGGTTCTGACTTAAGCATCGAAGTGTTGTCCTCTGAGATCTCTCCTAGGACTCCTTATGATGTTCTTCCCAGTGGTTGCAAGTTTTCTTAGGGTGGCCGACTGCTCTTCCTCATCAAATAAATCTTAAAGGTGTAGTATGAGACGAAGGCGACACTTTTTGGTCTCTACAAGTTATATCCCTAATTTTTTTGTATGTTAGATTGAGATGTGACTTATACAGTAAATTAAGTGAGGTGGACCCCACCTTACAAAATTTTCAAAAAAAAATAGAGATAGTGTGTAAAAAATCTTTACTCTTTTATCTTTTAAAATATGATTTTTTGTAAATAAACCACAGTTAAACACATATTTGCAAATATATCATCCTTGGATTTACATTAGCAAAGATATCCTTGATTTCATCAAAACAGTGCAAAAATACCATTGTAGTTAACTTACGTCAACGGGTCGATGAATATTCTATAAAGTTTCAAATATTCCCTCTATTTGATAACTAAAAGACTAAAATATCCCTCATGAATCTCAAATTCCCTACACCAAAAGAGAAATGAGTTGTAGAGAGAGGGGGGATGCGGGGGAGAGAATGTGAGACAGAGAGGTGTGTGTGTGTGTGTGTGAGAGAGAGAGAGAGAGAGAGAGAGAGAGAGAGAGATGGTCCTTGTGGGATGGGGGTCTGAGAGAGAAAGAGAGGGGGAGAGAGAGTAGAGAGGTGAGAGAGAGAGAGATGCCGACAAGATCCACCGACGTCTCCTCCCGACCGTGAGAGAGGGGGGGAGAGAGAGCAAAGAGGTGAGAGGTGTGAGAGAGAGAGAGATGGCCGGGGTGGGGTGGGGTTAGAGAGAGGAGGGACGGGAGGGAAGAGAGGGGAGAGGGGGAGAGAGAGCAGAGAGGTGAGAGCAGACATCGCCGACGTGGGGCAGGGGCGAGGGAGAGGAGACATGTGGCGCGGTGGTGGCGGGTGCGGTGGGGTGGGGGTCTAAGAGAGAGAGAGTCGAGTAGAGAGAACAGAGAGGTGAGAGAGAGAAAGAGATGGCCGGGGTGGGGGTCTGAGAGAGAGAGGGGGGAGAGAGAGTAAAGAGGTGAGAGAGAGAGCAAGCAATGGCCGGGGTGGGGCCGGGTCCGCGAGGGAGAGGGAGAGAGACATCAGAGAGATGAGAGAGAGAGGAGAGAGAGACAAGTTGCTCTGCGTGGGAATGACTTTCCTCTGAAGTCATTCCCACACGGAGCGACTTTCCCATTGCCCCTCTCTCCCCTCCGAAGACCACCCCCCACCCTCCCCTCCCCCCTGCCCCTCTCTCCCCTTCGGGGAGCACCCTCCCACCCTCCCCTCCCCCCTGCCCCACTCTCCCTTCCGACAAGCCCTCTCCCCCTTTCCCCTCTGCTTCTCTCTCCTCCGGCGACCATCCCCCCACCCTCCCCTCCCCTCCCCCTGCCCCTCTCTCCCCTCCGACGACCACCCCCCACCCTCCCCTCTCCCTTGCCCCTCTCTCCCCTCCGACAAGTCCTCTCCCCTCCGCCTCTCTCTCCTCTGGCGACCATCCCCCACCCTCCCCTCACCCCTGCCCCTCTCTCCCCTCCGATGACCACCCCCCACCCTCCCCTCTCCCTTTCCCCTCTCTCCCCTCCGACAAGTCCTCTCCCCTCTCTCCCCTCCGCCTCTCTCTCCTCCGGCGACCACCCCCCGCCCCGCCCCTCCCCCCCGCCCCTCTCTCCTCTTCGGCATACCCCCTCTCCCCTCCGAAGACCACCCCTCACCCTCCCCTATGCCACCGTTCCGGCAAGCCCCCTCCCCTCTCGTCCCCTCTCACCTCCCTCCCCTCCGGCAAGCCCCTCCCCCTCACTGCTCATGTGCATATCCTCCCCTCCCCCCATACACCTTTCTCTGCTCCCTCTACCATGTCGGCGATCCCCCCTTCCTCTCCCTACAGTCTCACAGACCCTACCCCCCACTGATCTCGTTGTTGTATGCATCCCTCTATCGGCGACCCCCTGCTACTTACAAATCATAGGTGAGTGTGAGAGGGGAATGAAGTTGGGAGAGAGAAGGATTTTTTTAACCCAAGAGTATTATTATCTTTTTCTTGGTCTAGTTAAAATTAATTATGGTTAAATTCATGGTGGATAACGGGAGGTCATGACGATAGCATTTTTTCACTGTTTTGGAGAAATCAAAGATATCTTTACTAATACAAATCTAAGAATGATATATTTATAAATATGCATTTAACATTGATTTATTTGTAAAAAAACTTTTGAAATATCAAAATGTTACATAGATAGTAGTTCCTAAACAAGCAGGCACATAGTGGGCGTCCGTTCTCACTGGTCCTAATAATAGTCCAAAAATATCTCCCCAGTAGGGTGGAAGTATAAATAGCAAATGTTCGTATCGGAATCCACTGGAGAAGTTATACAAGCATAAGGCCAATTAAGCCATTTAAATAGAAACAGAGTTTCTAAGCTCAAATACTCCCATCTCCACTGTAAATAAAAAAAAAGACAATCTCTCTCTCTCTCTCTCTCTCTCTCTCCCCCCCCCCCCCACACACACACAACCACATGTTCCTCCTCTCTCTACCTAGAAAGGATACTAGCCGTCCACACCAGTGTACAGTCACTCTCTGTACTCTTAAATCTATATATTTACATACGCGGGCGTGCACGCTCCAATTTATATTTTTATATTTTTAAGAAGACTGATCTGATTTCTTTCGAGGGTGGGCGTCAACCACTTGGAATCGAAGTCTTGGCAGGTAGTATAGAGGTGGAAATTATCTCAAATGACGTGCATTCGAGCGGGGGTATAGATTAAGCGCAGCAACATGAGATATCCAGCAAAACCATGAACATTATTCACATATGATCGTAATAGTAACTGAAGTGCAACCAACACCGGAGATCTCCGGATAACCACCACAGGGAACCAACTAAATAAAGCTGGGGGGAGCAGAACTGGAGTGCAAATTAAGGAGACGGTTCTAAAGGTGGGGCTACGACTAATGGGGATTGGGAAAAGGGGTTGGAGGCTAGGTAGTCTTCTCACAAAGGGGAATGAAAGATCATAAGTGGGAGAGTCTTACAAATCTCAAAATCTAGGTGTTAAGGTTGAAGGGACCCAATATTATAAACTCATGAAATCCATGTGTATTTTTCGATATGAGATTTTTTCTCTCGTTCGGGACTCCAACACTCCCCTTACGGTCAAGATGGGCCGTGACAATTAGATTAGAAGAGAGATAGCGCAAATATCATAGTGAGTCTTAGTCTACTCTGATATCATCTTACAAACCTTAAAACCTAAGCGCTAAGATTAAACCGAATGAGAGAAAAAAAGAGAGGGGGGAGGAAGTCAGAGTCGAGGAGGTAGCAGGCCGTGTCAAAGGGAAATAGAGCCTTAGAAGTAGCAACGAAATAGTACTTCTATCTCTCCCTCTCAAAATAATTTCTTCTCGTTATACTGACTTAAGTATCAGAGGACGGAGTCATTAATTATCGTTGAGAACTTCCTTTTCTTGTGCAGGAAGATTGGCCCCGAAGATCAGCATACCCCATCCCCTCCCAGGGATCCTCATGATCGCTCGGTTAGAGGGTCTCATCTCTCCCGTTTCTTAATTGGTCCCGATCCATGCAAATCTAAATGTAGCTTAAGCAACAGACCTTAACCTTGGTCTACAGTACTCCAGAGGTCGGTCACGACCGTCGGCGACCCGGCACCGGATCGACAGCATGCCACCGTACTAGCTAGTGTGCCAATTTCCCGTTGCCATGGCCGGCAAGGTTGATACAATACACCGCAATCCGCCATGATCTAGCAAACCTTGATGGAAATTAAGCACACAAGGCAAGAAAGTACATGAAGAAGAACAGGGCTCCTTTCAAGTTTGCGAGCATATACATACATAAACAAAAGACACACCACATTGTTTGCCGGCTGGCCATATATATATATATATATATATATATATATATATATATATATATATATATCATAAATATATCAGCACCATCGACCTCGCGTCATATATATATGCACGTCTGCATGCATGCCCTCCCCTCCCTTCACTTTTCAGTTCAGACGATGTTCTGGAAGGGGGTCTCGCCCAGGAAGTTCCCAGGGGGGTCGTAGTTGCAGACGACGATGACCCCGCCGCCGTCGCAGGCCGCGCGGGCGCACCCGATCATGGAGGTGGCGTTCCAGACGATCTGGGTGTAGTGACCGCACATCCTGCCGGGGCGGCACGAGTTGTTCTGCGGGTCGTAGTCGTAGTGCTCTAGCGCCCAGCTCTTGACGGCGTCGGCGGCGCTCCACCCCTGTCCCGTCCCCCAGAACATGTTCTCCCCGTAGGGCCCCTCCGAGTGGATGCACTGGCAGTCCCCCCGCCGCTCGTCCGCCCACCGCCGCGCGTACTGCGCCAGCGAGCGGTTCCACGCGTAGGGCGCCTCCCCGACGTAGCGCCGGATCTGGTTGTGGGCCACCAGGAACTCCCTCGCGTGGCGCTTGTTCCCGAGGCCGACGGCCTCCTTGACCCCGGGGATGACGGCGTCGACCACGTCCCCAAGCCTTCTCCCCCCGACGGCTGGAAGGGAGGGGAAGAGGAGGAGGCCGCCGATCAGAAGGAGCTGCTGGATGTACATGGGGTTGGCCATCTATTCGTTAACGTTTGGGTGGGAGGGGCCGAGGGGGACACCACGAGGTGGAGAAGAGGGGCCGCAGAGCTAAAAAAAGGGAGGGAGGACGAAGGCTCCATATTTGAGGAGGACCCAGGAGGCCGTTCATCTTTTCCTGCAGTCTGGGTGGGAAGGGGGGGGGGAGCCGGGTGTGGTGTTTCTTCCATGGCTCACCATGGAAGGGGATCATTGGTGCATGCGTCTAGCGAGGGTGGCATCGGAAGGCGTTGTGCGTGTTGCGAGACGAAGAATGGTGCTCCGGGTATGTAGAATCGGAAACGGACGAACTACATGCCAGCTTTTCCTTTGATATTTTGACCGAGTCAATGGCATCTCTTTCTTCTTGCCGTCAGCATTCCTACTAATTGCGTCGCCAACCTGAACGCCATCGCCGAGTGGGTATGCACGGCTCCCCGTTTGAACGGCAACGAGCCAGGGGTCCGACCACATGCAGGAGGGGAGAACTTGGCCTCTAGTTTTGAGTCACACCGATGAATTGGAAAAAAGAAGAGAAATATTTATTATCCATGCACAGGGTTAAGTTTACTATCCATCCTATCTCTTATTGGGCCACATATATAGTGTGTAGATTTTATTTTTTATCAATTTTACACGTATTTTTAATAAAATTTTTAATATTATAAACATGACAAATAACTATTTAAGGGTGAAAAATAACTATCTAAAGATGACAAATAACTATGTAAAAGTGACAAATATTCAATTCTTGTCAATTTTCACATATTTTCGAGGTGACGAATGAGACTTCTAATATTATTTTAGGGTGACAAATAGTTATTAAGAGTGAAAAATAGCTATATAAGAGTGACAAATAACTATGTGAAGAGACAAGATCTTGTGCCAAGTCGCAGGCCATCGGATCTAAGACAAAACGAGTCACAGATCAATTGTACAAAGCCATCTCATGACAAAATTCTGCAAAAGGAAAAGAAGCGATCAGGGAACCTAGGATTACTATCCCAAATGTCGTCACAAATCCCGCCTTTCCTTGTAGTGAAAAATCATCTGATGCTTAAGTCAGCAAGGCCAAGAGCAGGGTGCTAAAGGAGGCAAAGGAGATGTAAAGCACGAGACTACTCTTTACCAGTTAAGAGGTTAGAATTGGGTTACCTTTTCGGAGGGGATCTCTAGGGTTAAATATATAGATGCATGCTCCCTCTTCATAGTAGTGGGAATCTTGAGAGTCTAGAGACGTTACGTCCATGGTACGAACTCTTATCATTCTGGGACTCTTGCTCTCCCCTTATCCCCATGGACTTCTCACTTTCAGACGGCAGCGTAGAATTCGCTTATAGTTATTAGGGATAAGTGTCCAGCTGCGTAGAATCCGCTCTGGCTCGTCGAGGAGTCCCAGTGAAGAGCTGATCCACAGGAGATAAGGGATATTCCCCTTCTAGGCCCGGGCTCTAAGCATGGAGTCCCGGCCTTGGGCATCCTTGAGGGAGCATCTCATCTGCCTTTTGCTGGCTCGGTCAAGGGCGTGCCTGGGATCCTCCCAAGCGTCAGGAAGGCTTTTACATAGGCGACCTGGCCAAGGCTTGGTGGGCCTTGTTTGGGCCCTTGATCTTGGATTTTATAGCAAGCAGGCCCTCACTATGGAGTTAGGACTGTCATTTATTGGGCCGCACAGGCCTTTATGGGCCTTTGGGCTGTGAAATATTGGGCCACGAATCTTCCCCTCTCCACTTGTCCCCCTACTCCCGAGCCAAGAGTCATCTCGGAGAGTAGAGTTCACATTGGGTTTTTTGGCAAGGGTGGGAATCGGCTATCATGAGCTATCCCCGTTGTGATCATTAAGTCCATAAATGCGGTTGCCCTAACGCGTGGGGGATCGATCGCAATGATGACACCTTTTGTGCTTTTTCAAAGTGTCGACTCGGGACATGCAGCTTTCTGAGGTGCTTCAAGACATCGTGGCGGCTCTTCCTCTGTCGCTCAGGGGCTATAAATGCCTCTCGTGCTTGACTCTTGTCTCCATCATTAGGCTTCCCCCTTCTCCCGTGCCTTCGAGTTCTAAGGGGATCGTCCATGTCCCAGGAGGAACGCTAGAGGGAGTAGGAGATTGCTAAAGCCTACGCGGATCTTGCAACGACCACCGCAGAGGCGGTTTGTTTGCTCCCTTCTCCCGCTCGCTCCTCAGGTTCAAGTATTCTGCTGTTTCCATCATCCTCAATGGCGGAACGAGAAGGGGGCGCCCATGGCGAGGAAGTTGAACAGCAAGCGGGAAGCTTCACTCCGACCGGCATCTTGTCGCCACCTGCGTAGCAAGCTCACGATGAAGGAGGAGAGAGTTCGAAGTCTGATACCTTCCCTCTCCCCCTCCATTTCTTTGTCATAGATCTACTGAACTACTTCAAGCTGACTCCCATCTAGCTGGTCTCCAATTCTTTTGCCTTCACCCTCTCCCCCCGGGATTTCTCGCACAAGGGGTGAAAAACTCAATATTTCTAGGTTGCTTTCTCAACATCCGATGTGGGACTAATCATGTGACCCTAAACGTAAAATTTATGGGTTACTTTCTCAACATCCGATGTGGGACTAATCCCCGGAGATTTATGTGACCCTAGGTCCCAACTACACTAGCCCCCTTGAGAAGACAAACAAGTGCAAACTCAGGGTTCCCACATACGACCCAATCCTGTCGCCACCTGCATAGCAAGCTCACGACGGAGATCTGTTGAACTACTTCAAGCTAGCTCCCATCCAGTTGGTCTCCAATTCTTTTTCCGAGGAGGAGAGAGTTCGAAGTCCGATACCTTCCGTCTCCCCCTCCATTTCTTTGTCATAAATCCGTTGAACTACTTCACCCCTTCATTTCTTTGTCATAAATCTGTTGAACTACTTCAAGCTGACTCACCACCATACAATGATATTGTGTAGATGCGAGATAAACTTTGGTGCCCCCAAGAGATATTATCCTCAAAGCAGACACTACAAGAAAAGGCGGTGTTAGCGACGGTAATTTGTGACGGATTAATTTCCGTCGCAAATTCCATCTGTGTTTCAGACATACTATACTCTGTCAGAATATACGTCTCAATTGGCGACAGATATTCAGACCGAAATATTCCGTCTGCAATTATAGACGGAATATGTTCCGTCCGTATTATCGTCACAAACTAGAGACGTATTTTCAGATGGAAAATAATCCGTCTGATCGCAAAATTTCACCACCTCCCACCACGATCGAACCCTTCCTCCCACCCCTTCCACGATTCCACCCGCCCCCATTTCCACCACCCCACTCTCCCTCTCACTCTCTCTTTCTCCTCTGCTCGCCGCCGTCGCCGCTGGAGCTGCCGTCCTCGCCGTCGCCGGAGGCCCCCACTCTCCCTCTCACTCTCTCTTTCTCCTCTGCTTGCCGTCGTCGCCACCGGAGCCGCCGTCCTCACCGTCGCCGGAGGCCCCGCCGTCCTCGCCATCGCCACCAGCCTCCCTCCCTCTCACGGTCGTCATCGCCACCATCCTCCTCCCATCCTTGCTGTCGCCGCCATCCTCCTCCCATCATCGCCGTTGTGGTCGCTGGTAAGTGCTCTCCCTCTCTCTATCTCCCTCCTCCGCTCCCTCTCGCCACTCTCCTTCTCCCTATCTCCCTCCCCCTCTCCTGATCTTGTTCCCCTCCCTCACTCAATCCCTCTCCCTCTCCCCTGTCCCGCTTCCTCACTCCCTCTCCCGCTCCCTCACTCCCTCTGGCCGCCCTCCCCCACCCCCTCCACCGCCCTCTCTTCCCTTGTCTGTGGCCCCTCTCCCCCTCACAGACACACACGCACACACAGACACAGACACACGCCTCAGGCCCCCCTCTCCCTCTCCCTCTCCCTCTATCGTTGGTCGCAGGTAGACCTGTAAACGGAGTGGATAGTCTGATATCTGAATTCATATTCGATTATAATCGATCGAATATCCGAATCGACACATTCTATTAGGATGTATTTTTGTCACTATCCGAATTCGAATTCGACGGATAATATCCGGATTCGGATATATCCGACTATCCGATTAGATATAAAAATATGGTATATGTTCGATCATAAGTTTTTAATTTTTAAATATATATATATATATATATATAATGAATTTTTAATTTTATATGTTACACTCGAGCGTCACATACTCTTCTTATCTTTCTATAAAATCGTAGTTGTTGCGGGTAAATCTTAGCACCAAAACTCGAATAAGAACTTTCTGGATCTCACTGTAGTTCATGGATGTTGACAGCCGATAGCGTCTTTCTGCATACTTGAAAGTTATCCACTTTACTGAAATTCTCAATGTACATGTGCTGGTAACCTATATATTGACAGAGTTATGGGTCTTGACTAGCCTAAGCAGCATTTATGTTTTTTTTCCTTTAAAGTTTGATAGTTCCTTCCACATTGCAACAGTGCACTGTTTTATGAGATAACAGGAAGATATAAGTGGATATAGACATCTGTTTCTATAAATCTTCCACCCAGTGTAGACCAGAAAGGGGAGGGGAGCAGACGGGGAGGGGAGCAGGTGAGGAAGGGGAGTCGGAGGGTGGGAGAGAAAGAGAGAGGGTGAGAGAGTGCGTGAGGGGCAAGAGAGAGGGAGACGGAGTAAGAGAGAGAGCTGGGGTGTGGGAGCACTGGGAGAGTGGGAGGAGAGTGTGGGTTGCAGTGCGGCGGTGCCCCTGTTCCAAACAGGGGCACCGTAACCGCGCTGCAGTTGAGAGAGAGAGAGAGACAGGGAGAGAGAAGAAATGGGAGAGGGATTGCAGGGGATGCTACGGGCATGGTGGGGGAGAGAAAAAACTCACCTAAAGATGGTGCTGCTACAGGCATGGTGGTCCGATGGATGCTAATATATGTGTTCAGATTTACCTGTGACGTTGTACGTGCCAGAGGGAATGGATTCACTGGAGGTGCACGGCTACCAGAACTGACAGTGGAGAGCAGCACCGACTGGAGGACCTGACGTCGGCGTGGACTGTGGAGGACGGTGTTGCTCTAGAGATGCTGGCAGAGCGTGGCTCAGGCCTCAGGGGCTCCTCGCGGCTACGGCTGGTGAAACGACAAGCAGTGGAACGACTGGAGCACCCGCCACCGCCGGTGGAGGTGATGGATGTCGGCAAAACGGCATGGACCACCCGCCATCGCCGGTGAAGGTGGTGAGGGAGGCCGTTTGAGTGGAAGGAGGCCGTTGGACCACCCACCGCCACCGGTCACCGGCACAGACGTTGGTCGTCGGGGTCACCTTTGCCAACTGCTGCTATGCTTCACACCACAGATGGCAAATGGGCAAAGCATCTTTTGAGCCTTGACGAAGCGGCCACATGTGAGTGTGAGGCTGTGAGCCGCGAGCCGCGAGCCATGAGCTGTGAGGTGTGAAACTGTGAATTGTGAAATGTGATTATGTGAATAGATGAAGTGTGTATTATGGGAACTTGTGAAGTTGTGAACCGTGGTGTGAAGCGTAGAAACGTCGAGACACGGAGCGAACTCACGGAGATAGGAGGAGAGTCCAAAGACTCTTCGTCTCCTACCAAGACTCTTCGTCTCATACCCACTACCCAGCCAGGATATAATGACTATTTATTACCATAATAAATGACATCTAAAACATGCAGCCGAGCCACGTTGCGCTGCGGTCACTGCAAGCCTGTAATCCTCCGTAATCTCCGATTCTCCATTTTCCAATGCTTCATTGATTTTCTCATATTTTTTTACTAAAAATAAAATTATAAGATTTATGCATAATCGCAAAAAATCCCATGTTTATATTCGGTCGGATAATATCCGATACGGATACTTAAATATCCGAATTCGTATCTGATTAATAATCGGATATCCGACATCCGATTAAATTACCCGTCGGATATTTTATTCGGATAATTATCCGACCAAACGAATACGAGTTCGAATTCGAATTGAATTTTAAACAGATAATTGTCGGGTCCAGTCGCAGGCCTTCCTCTCCCTCTCCCTCTACCGTTGGCCGCAGGGCTCCCGTTCCCCCCCCCTCTCACAGGCACACGCACACACCCGTCTCACACACGTTGATAAAATAATTATTTTTTATTTTATTTAATATATTGTTGTCTTCATCGTAGGATAATCGACCGAGAGAAAGGGAATGAAAGAATCAGAGAATTTTTTACAAATAACTAGTAAGTAAAAATTTAATTTCATATTTATATGTTGTTTCATTTTATTTTAATTTATGTAATCTTACTCAGATTTATTGTTAGGATTGTTGAGTTATGATTTTGATGATTGTTGGCGTTATGGTTTTGATGATAACTAAACTTAATGTGTGATTGAGTGATGATAACTAAACTTATGGTTGATTGCACATTCATGTTTAAATATGTTTGAGATGGCAAATGGCAATGGTACATGGTCTTGATTCATGCTTGATTGAATTGTTTTTACAAGAGGCAAGAGGTTTCATAACCTCTTTAATGTGAATAAGCATGGTATTAACCTTAACTATCTTGCTTGCAGGATCAAACACATGGCAGTCACTTGGTGAACTAAACTTGTGGATAAGCACCCTGCTCCTCTACAATCCAAAACATGTGGTATATGTCATTTACTATCAAGAACCATTGGTGAGACTCTTACCTTGTGTATCTCATGCTTAGCATCGATCTCACCTTGTGTATCTTATGTATACACCCCATTCATGCACATTCAACATGAAACCCTTCTGGCCATCGTGCGCCCTCGCCCGCAGATCGACCTGCGCGGTCAGGTCGCGGGGATCGACCTGCCCGGTTAGGTCGCGGGGGTCAAGGGGGCAGCGCCCCTTGTTCGCCCCCGGAACAAATTTAGAAACGCTCTAATGGTCTAGACGTTTCAAATGCATAAACCAAGTGAATCCAACCCCTAAATGCATGGATTTGGTATGGACTTGAAGCTCTTGACTTTTGAACATGTTTCATTGGTCTAACACTTCATTTTTACAGCTATAGGTCTTTCCGGTCGACCTACACGCCTTGGCCGGTCGACCTGAATTGCCAGAGCCTAAAAATTCTAGATTCTGCAGGTAGCAGTCGACCGCCCCTAGGCGTCCGGTCGACCGGTTTTGCCAGAGCCTAAAAGTTCGAGGATTTACAGGTTCCGGTCGACCGCCCCATGCCCTCCGGTCGACCGCTAGCCCCGATGCCCACTTTTGTTGACTTTTGTGTCTAGCTCGAGAAGAGGGGTTTCACCCCATTTCTTTAATCCTTTTGCCCCCAATTACACCAGGATTCATGGATCTGGTCTAGGGGTTGTCCAAGGGCCTTTCAAGAGATATAAAACCAACCTAAAGGGTCATAAACCCTAAGCACCTAATGTGAGATCTAATAGAGGCTATCAAGGGGGAAAGTGAGCTTGTAACGACCCGAGAATCCGATTACCGGGAAGGCCCGATAACCCGAGACTCGTACCGCCACCCACGAGTCCGAAGACTCGGAAGGGTTAAAAGGATGGTGTGGAGACTGCACAAGTATCACAAATAATTACAGAAATTAAACAGTTATAATATTAAGCAGGAAATAAATTAACAATTTACATGGTCCACAATAAAACAACAACAACAGCAAGAACAGTCCACGACTAGTACAGTGACAAGAAAGAAAAGTACAGCTACACGGGGCATACCCCGGCTCTGACCTCTGGCACTACCTCTGGGCACCCGCACCACGCTGCGCTCCTGACGCGCTCCCCGAAGGTGGCGCCTCACCTGAAACACGGTGAAAATACGCAGGGAATGAGTCTCAGAACAAGACTCAGTAGGGATCACTCGAACCCTACCTCGTAAAACGAGAAACCACTACTCTAGCGGTAGGAAAGTATCTCGGAAAGGAAAGCCCGGTACTCTACAGAACTAGACCCTACGGCACGCAAATCGACACACGTGCCACGGTACGAGAAGACCGAAACCAACGGTCGAATCGTACACTACAAGAAAAATCGCGGATAGCGACCGACCTAGCGGTCGCTATTCAGTCTTAGATCGGTCGCAAATCTTCATTGCGACCGAACAGAGACTATCTAGCGACCGAATATGTCGGTCGCTATATACTAGTCGCTATATAGCGACCGACATATTTCGGTCGCAGTATCAGTCGTTAATAGAGACCGATTATAATCGGTCGCCTGATTGGTCGCTAATTAAATCGGTCTCAAGTCGGTCGCTATTCGGTCTCTAATTATGTTGTATTTTTAAAAATAAAATTAACCTATCGGATTTATTCGGTCTCAATTCGGTCGCCAATCGGTCGCCAAGTATAATAATTTAATAAAAGAAATATAACGTATAGTCGCTATTCGGTCGCAATTCAGTCTCCATGCGGTCGCTAATTTTGCATTATTTTTTTTTTAAAAATTTATTTAAACTGATAAATAAATTACCTGATAAATAACAAATTCATAACATAAATATAAAATCAACTACACAGGACAAATCTCAAATTCATCACATACAAACACCTGATAAATAACAATTTCATAAAACAATAATAAATCAACTACACGGATCACAATCTCCACGAACCTCAAATTACACACAATTAAAATAAAATCACAAATTAATCATACATCCATAATAATAAAATGACAACATACACAACTAAAATAAAATCACAAATCCTCCACATATGTCTCATCCTGGTCGTCGTCTCGTCCAACATCATCCTGGTCGTCGTCTCGTCCAACATCTCGCGACGGATGATCCTGTATATCATTTAAAAAAATTATAATCAAATCCTTAATAAAGAAATCAAGCATTAACAAGACTTAATAAAGAAATCAAGCATTAACAAGAGTATGCCAATAGTTTAAGCCAGCTCATTTTCATATATATAAATACACACACCCAATATAAGTTCAAATTTCATCTTGTATTTTAAAAATGAAGTTTGAGCGCCGAGCTCAAACCGGGCATCCGATTTGGATTCCGTCAGTTCTGACAAGTCACTTTCATCTCCCCGGTCGTATTGGAATGATCGGCACGGCCATCCGACCGGTATTTCGAATTTTAGACCCCCGGACCCGTCCTAACAGTTCATTTGAACTAAGTGTATTTTAAAAATGAAGTTTGAGCGCCGAGCTCAAACCGGGCATCCGATTTGGATTCCGTCAGTTCTGACAAGTCACTTTCATCTCCCCGGTCGTATTGGAATGATCGGCACGGCCATCCGACCGGTATTTCGAATTTTAGACCCCCGGACCCGTCCTAACAGTTCATTTGAACTAAGTGTATTTTAAAAATGAAGTTTGAGCGCCGAGCTCAAACCGGGCATCCGATTTGGATTCCGTCAGTTCTGACAAGTCACTTTCATCTCCCCGGTCGTATTGGAATGATCGGCACGGCCATCCGACCGGTATTTCAGATTTTAGAACCAAATGCCCCGTCCTAACAGTTCATTTGAACTAAGTGTATTTTAAAAATGAAGTTTGAGCGCCGAGCTCAAACCGGGCATCCGATTTGGATTCCGTCAGTTCTGACAAGTCACTTTCATCTCCCCGGTCGTATTGGAATGATCGGCACGGCCATCCGACCGGTATTTCGAATTTTAGACCCCCGGACCCGTCCTAACAGTTCATTTGAACTAAGTGTATTTTAAAAATGAAGTTTGAGCGCCGAGCTCAAACCGGGCATCCGATTTGGATTCCGTCAGTTCTGACAAGTCACTTTCATCTCCCCGGTCGTATTGGAATGATCGGCACGGCCATCCGACCGGTATTTCAGATTTTAGACCCCCGGACCCGTCCTAACAGTTCATTTGAACTAAGTGTATTTTAAAAATGAAGTTTGAGCGCCGAGCTCAAACCGGGCATCCGATTTGGATTCCGTCAGTTCTGACAAGTCACTTTCATCTCCCCGGTCGTATTGGAATGATCGGCACGGCCATCCGACCGGTATTTCGAATTTTAGACCCCCGGACCCGTCCTAACAGTTCATTTGAACTAAGTGTATTTTAAAAATGAAGTTTGAGCGCCGAGCTCAAACCGGGCATCCGATTTGGATTCCGTCAGTTCTGACAAGTCACTTTCATCTCCCCGGTCGTATTGGAATGATCGGCACGGCCATCCGACCGGTATTTCAGATTTTAGAACCAAATGCCCCGTCCTAACAGTTCATTTGAACTAAGTGTATTTTAAAAATGAAGTTTGAGCGCCGAGCTCAAACCGGGCATCCGATTTGGATTCCGTCAGTTCTGACAAGTCACTTTCATCTCCCCGGTCGTATTGGAATGATCGGCACGGCCATCCGACCGGTATTTCGAATTTTAGACCCCCGGACCCGTCCTAACAGTTCATTTGAACTAAGTGTATTTTAAAAATGAAGTTTGAGCGCCGAGCTCAAACCGGGCATCCGATTTGGATTCCGTCAGTTCTGACAAGTCACTTTCATCTCCCCGGTCGTATTGGAATGATCGGCACGGCCATCCGACCGGTATTTCGAATTTTAGACCCCCGGACCCGTCCTAACAGTTCATTTGAACTAAGTGTATTTTAAAAATGAAGTTTGAGCGCCGAGCTCAAACCGGGCATCCGATTTGGATTCCGTCAGTTCTGACAAGTCACTTTCATCTCCCCGGTCGTATTGGAATGATCGGCACGGCCATCCGACCGGTATTTCAGATTTTAGAACCAAATGCCCCGTCCTAACAGTTCATTTGAACTAAGTGTATTTTAAAAATGAAGTTTGAGCGCCGAGCTCAAACCGGGCATCCGATTTGGATTCCGTCAGTTCTGACAAGTCACTTTCATCTCCCCGGTCGTATTGGAATGATCGGCACGGCCATCCGACCGGTATTTCGAATTTTAGACCCCCGGACCCGTCCTAACAGTTCATTTGAACTAAGTGTATTTTAAAAATGAAGTTTGAGCGCCGAGCTCAAACCGGGCATCCGATTTGGATTCCGTCAGTTCTGACAAGTCACTTTCATCTCCCCGGTCGTATTGGAATGATCGGCACGGCCATCCGACCGGTATTTCGAATTTTAGACCCCCGGACCCGTCCTAACAGTTCATTTGAACTAAGTGTATTTTAAAAATGAAGTTTGAGCGCCGAGCTCAAACCGGGCATCCGATTTGGATTCCGTCAGTTCTGACAAGTCACTTTCATCTCCCCGGTCGTATTGGAATGATCGGCACGGCCATCCGACCGGTATTTCAGATTTTAGACCCAATGCCCCGTCCTAACAGTTCATTTGAACTAAGTGTATTTTAAAAATGAAGTTTGAGCGCCGAGCTCAAACCGGGCATCCGATTTGGATTCCGTCAGTTCTGACAAGTCACTTTCATCTCCCCGGTCGTATTGGAATGATCGGCACGGCCATCCGACCGGTATTTCGAATTTTAGACCCCCGGACCCGTCCTAACAGTTCATTTGAACTAAGTGTATTTTAAAAATGAAGTTTGAGCGCCGAGCTCAAACCGGGCATCCGATTTGGATTCCGTCAGTTCTGACAAGTCACTTTCATCTCCCCGGTCGTATTGGAATGATCGGCACGGCCATCCGACCGGTATTTCGAATTTTAGACCCCCGGACCCGTCCTAACAGTTCATTTGAACTAAGTGTATTTTAAAAATGAAGTTTGAGCGCCGAGCTCAAACCGGGCATCCGATTTGGATTCCGTCAGTTCTGACAAGTCACTTTCATCTCCCCGGTCGTATTGGAATGATCGGCACGGCCATCCGACCGGTATTTCAGATTTTAGAACCAAATGCCCCGTCCTAACAGTTCATTTGAACTAAGTGTATTTTAAAAATGAAGTTTGAGCGCCGAGCTCAAACCGGGCATCCGATTTGGATTCCGTCAGTTCTGACAAGTCACTTTCATCTCCCCGGTCGTATTGGAATGATCGGCACGGCCATCCGACCGGTATTTCGAATTTTAGACCCCCGGACCCGTCCTAACAGTTCATTTGAACTAAGTGTATTTTAAAAATGAAGTTTGAGCGCCGAGCTCAAACCGGGCATCCGATTTGGATTCCGTCAGTTCTGACAAGTCACTTTCATCTCCCCGGTCGTATTGGAATGATCGGCACGGCCATCCGACCGGTATTTCAGATTTTAGAACCAAATGCCCCGTCCTAACAGTTCATTTGAACTAAGTGTATTTTAAAAATGAAGTTTGAGCGCCGAGCTCAAACCGGGCATCCGATTTGGATTCCGTCAGTTCTGACAAGTCACTTTCATCTCCCCGGTCGTATTGGAATGATCGGCACGGCCATCCGACCGGTATTTCAGATTTTAGAACCAAATGCCCCGTCCTAACAGTTCATTTGAACTAAGTGTATTTTAAAAATGAAGTTTGAGCGCCGAGCTCAAACCGGGCATCCGATTTGGATTCCGTCAGTTCTGACAAGTCACTTTCATCTCCCCGGTTGTATTGGAATGACCGGCACGGCCATCCGACCGGTATTTCAGATTTTAGACCCCCGGACCCGTCCTAACAGTTCATTTGAAATAAGTGTATTTTAAAAATGAAGTTTGAGCGCCGAGCTCAAACCGGGCATCCGATTTGGATTCCGTCAGTTCTGACAAGTCACTTTCATCTCCCCGGTCGTATTGGAATGACCGGCACGGCCATCCGACCGGTATTTCAGATTTTAGAACCAAATGCATAAGTTGCTGCTTCTCGCTGCCTCCATTCAGGTTTGTTAATGTTTTCTTCTATGAATGGCATAACAAGAGGCACAATGTCATCTCCCACGGTCCGTGCAACCAAACCCAAGCATGTTCCTCCAGCCATTGCAAGATTCCAAACTCCTTCATCCTGATCTTGGTCGTCTTCTTGCTTAAGGAGTGTCTCCAACAGCATAGGGACAAGCGCAGGTAGTGCCTGCTTGATAAAATAAAAGCAAGGGGTGTCAGAATCAGCAGAAAAATCGCCTCCGAGCTCCTCGAAAACTACTAGAAGGTTTCTGGTTGGCTGTAACCAGGATCGCGGCACGTGATACCTGGGAAAGCATAACACGTTACAACTAGTGCAAATTGTAAACTTGCTGCATGGAAACCTCGAAATTGATTTGGATGGTAAGCACCATTTTGAATGACGAAGGACAGGGATGTGCATTAGGTAGTCCCACACAAAAGAGGGAAGAATCTTCAGAGGATCATCCATTAAGAAAAAGGAACATAAAAGTGCTAAAGAAATTAAGTTCAACACAAAAAAGCAATACAATTTAGTTAATGCTCCCTTACCACCGCTGTGTAGGCTGACCACAACCAGTCTGACACTTTGGAGGCCGATATGTTCCGGCATAAGTACACCCGTTACAATTGCCATTTGGTGCATATGCGTTCCAATATCTTCCTATGCTTTGTCCATTTATCCATATTTGGCCCTTTCCCATGCTACCCATGTCCAGGGCCAATGGCTCGTCTCCTCCAGGTGCATTGAAGGAAGCCTGAAAAAACTTAAGACATAAACTCTAGTTGCCAAAACAGTTGTAATTCAGTAAGAGCGAGTTGATGCCCATATGTTACCTTGTACCATGTTAATGGTTGCTGATGTTGAGCTGCAAATGCCCCTTGCATCCATTCCACTGATGAAGTTCCCTCTAGAGAGTTGATATTCATAGCTTCCCCTTTGAGACCAACCTATGTTAAAAGAAAGAAAGAAAAAAAACGCAATGAGCTCATACGACTTCCAATTTATGAATGCATAACTGTTCAAAGAAAAATAAAAAGGACCTGATAGGACCAGTTCTGCCATGTTAAGTCTCTTCTTCCTTCACTCAGACCATGAAGAACGACTGGACCTAGAACTCCAGTATTCCAATTCCTATAGTGTGTTCCAACATTCTTCATTAAAAAAGGGGAAAGACAGATTAATGTAAGTTTCTTCCCCAGTGTGTAAGTTTCCTTAAAGTCTAGCTTCTGAGTAAAACAACAAACATAGGTAGGAGTTACTGACTGGCAGTCCAACAGCCACGCTCAGCAGAGCGATTCTATTTGATCCAGCACGCAGCTTCACATTACCATTATAGGTAATCCTCCTATTCTCCCTGTTCCCATAAGTGGATCCTGTTGGAATCACAAAATCAGAACTTGAATGTCCTTGTTTTTATAAAATTTACTTGTAACACTTAATAATTTGGCCAGAATGGGAAATTAGTAAATCCACCTGAGAGTTCCCCATTGACGAAAACATGCAAAGCATGGCCAGCGGACTGCACGATGATATTTGGAAGTTGGCCTCCATTGAGAAAAGCTTCTGATGCACTAATGTCGACGCTGGAATCAAAGAATTTTAAATAGGAGGTCACCGAAAAATCCTTGCCAAGGTGAATATGGCTGGTGTATCCAAATCAAGACTAGGCAGTGCAGAGATCCGTAGCATTCTGACATTAGAGCATTCGGTACTTTCATCATCCAGGAAGCATAAATCATGTTAAAGAGTGATGAAATGCAAAGGCGACAAGTGGAGGAAAAAGGAATATAGAAACTAAGGTTACGAATTCTCCAAATATACCCATTTTAGCAGGATATTTATGCTGGTCCTGATGCTCACCTGGTAATGTACCACAAATAGTCTGTCATATCCCTTGTCACATTTATCTGCTCTAATAGTCCAACTGTGGTGAATAAAGAATTATCTCCCATGGAAATGATCTCCTCATCGTACCTTTCCCATGACAGTGATAATTCATTAGTTGCCATCATTTGCATTTGTGACGTTTAAACTCCGACCTATATGGTGAAAGGAGAGTTAGCTTAAGCAATATACAAAAAAATATATAACTATTTGGTAAAATGTTTAGGAACAGCAAAGCATGCTGAACATAGCTTCGCCATGCACATATGATCTAAACTAGACACAGGAATTGATAGTGCTGTTTATTCTATTTACACTATGGGGTACACATGAAGCCACCAAGAAATCCAAAATGGGGACGTAAAGAAAATTTTATGCAGATGATTTACAAGACACGATTAATAATGAGAAAAAACATTCTTCTCCAGTGGTTTGTATCACATACCTTTGCAGTATTAAATACTACATTTCTGCAGTCAGGAAGGATGCTGCTTGACCAGGGTGGCAAGGTGTAATGCATGTTGTTAAACATAACTCTCACGATGGAATTAGGATCATAGTTAGAGAGGAAAGCAGCACAGTCTCCAGTTTGCGAAGAGAAAACATGAGCCTGCCAACAACATATCATAAGAAATGAGTTGAAAGCACAATAAACTAGACAATAGTAAAAAAAAATATTGTTGATTTTGAAATTAAAGAATCTATTAATTTTCAAAACCGATGATTCTAAAATCGGGAAAGTTGCATGTAAACAAACAACACCTAATACGTACAAATTTTCTGAATTGACATAATTGGGATGCTGTGTGCAAGCTGAATGTTTCTATTCCATTAATCAAATCAGAATCACGATGAAACCAGTGTTTAACAAAACCCGAATAACCCGGAATCGAGGATTGCGAACAATATTTTCCTCTGAGAAGTGGAATCGGAAACAAACAGACATATACAAAGGCGGGGGTGCGTGCAACACGCGGCTCTCCTTGCACCATCCCTGCGGCAACCAGCAGCAGAAGAACGTGCACAAGCCTCTGTCCGGGGGGACCGTCCTCAAGCTCGAGTCCTGCGGCCCGGAGCGCCGCCGCGACTGGCCATACGAGGTCTGGGACGAGTCCCTCCGGGGCGAGCTGAGGCACATCATCGTGGCACACGACGGGGAGAGAGTAAACTCCATCCAGATCGTCGGCGGCGCGGTCGTCCTCTCCCACTGGCTCGGCTGCAGAGGCGACGAGTTTCCCTGCATGGAGCTATCGGAGTGGGAGCACCTTGTCGCCGTGAGCGGCCACTATACGGAGGAGGAGGGGGGCTCGGGCGGGAGGGCTCGGGCGGAGGAGGGGGGCTCCGGCGGAGGAGGGCTCGGGCGGGAGGGCTCGGGCGGAGGGGGGGCTCCGGCGGAGGGGGCTCGGGCGGGAGCGGGGAGGGGGGCTAGGGCGGAGAGGGGGCCGCAGGGGAAGGGGGCTCGGGAGGGGGGGCTCGGGCGGGAGGGGGGGGGCTCGGGCGGGAGGGGGGGGGCGGGCGGGGGTCGTAGTAGGAAGTATAACGGCATCAGCGACCGACTGGAGACCGAAGTTAATTCGGTCGCAATAATAGCGACCTATTAGCGACCGATATACATGCGGTCGCTGAAACGGTCTCTGTAATGCGACCGATTATTTCGGTCTCCGAATTGGTCTCTATTTGGGACCGACTAGAGACCGATTAAATCGGTCGCTAATTCGGTCGCTATAGCCACTTTTTCTTGTAGTGGTAAAACCCGAAGGTCGGAAACATACGACTGACAGTCTGACACTCCGTACTCGACAGGAGTACCACCCACTAGAAGCACAGCCGGCGGCGTCCCCTGACGTCTTACACCGCACCGCAGGTGAACCGCCTGACGTGGTAGGTCCTACCCGAGGCTCAAACACCGTACAAGTAACCACAAACAAGTGACTAGCTGGGGTCACGCCCGTCGAGGTGGGTCCAACCGCCCCCAACCACGTGTGCAGACACAGACCACGCGTCCTAGGTCTGGCCCTCTGACCGGTTTTCCCCCGCAGCCGGACTCTGGCTAAGACGAGGAGCCTACGGTAACCGGTCCACAAACCGTCTCGAAAGGTGGGTGCCCGTACACCACTCCCAGGTGAGACCAGCACCTCGTACTGGTGGGCTACGACTAGTGGAGGGTCACTGAAGGAGTAGACTCTCAAGTCAACGGAAAACGACGTCCGAGTCCGACAATGTGTGGGAATTACCCCACGCACTAGCTCCGTCAAACGGGGCCACGGTCGGAGAAAAACGGACGCACCGCCCATGGCCAAACTCATGACCAAGGCAAACGGAACCTTCGGACACCAAAGACACGGTCACGGAACTCCACGGGGTGCCCGGGACGCACACACGGCCCAAGGGGAACACCCAAAAACAGCCAGATCGCGCTGGGGATACCTAGCGCGACACGGAAGAACGCGCTAGGGAACCCTAGCGCAACGGGGAACTACGGAACCCTAGCGCGACAAGGACCATCGCGCTAGGTCCTCCTAGCGCGACAAGGATGATCGCGCTATGACCCCATAGCGCGACAGGAACCGCCTCCTATTCATCTTCTCCGATGAACGCGCTCGGTCGGGGCAGCGCGACCTCCAAGAACGCGCTACTGGAGTATAGCGCGTTCTCAGTCCGCGGCCGAAAACGGTAAGAACGCCCAAAAATTCTAACCACGCCCCCATACCTCCTTAGGAGAGGGGGAAAACAAAGGGGAAGACCCCTGGGGACCCCTAGCATGATTCTAGGCCATCAAAACACGAAATCATGCATCAAATCCATAGATCGGGCGAGCTCTCCCCAAATCATGGAAAAACCCAAAAATGCTCAAACGATCCCCTCTCGGCCTCCCCGCGGCCTATAAATCGCGGAAAAGATCGGCATGAGGCTAAGGAACGTCACCCTACCTCAATGGAGCGAATGCTCCGCCGGATCGATCACGAATCACGAAGAATCCTCGAAGCTTCACGAACTCCCCACGCTTCCCACGCACGCCGCACGCCCACGAGATCGCCTCACCGTCGCCCACGCGTCCGCGCCGTCGCCCCGCCGCCGTCCGTAGCCGGAGAGGGGTTCGCCGCGTCCGAATGGGAGAGAGTGGGAGAGAGGAGGGTGTCACGGTGGGAAGAAACGGAGGAAGAGGAAGAAGAAGAAAGAGAAAGGAGAAAAAGAAAAGGAAAGGAATTAGGGCTTTATAGAAAATCCGAATTTTCGGAAAAATACCGAAAAATAGAAAAATACATTTCCGAAATCCTCGGAACGCACCGATCGCAACGGTACCACTCGTGCCTGGGGGAACCGCCCGGTTCGCCCGCAGCGAGCTTCCGAAGGAAAAGTCGAAACACACACCGGGAATCGAAAAACACACGCGGAAAAGTCGCGGAACGCCTCCGGGCCTCCGAAACGACTCCGGATCGCGCCGATCCGAACACGAAAGATGTCCGAAACGAAATTTTAGACACAACGGAGCCGGACGCTCCGAAAACCAGATTCGGGACCCACGAAGAAGGATCCGAAAGGTCCGGGATATTACAGCCCTCCCCCCTTAAGGAATTTCGCCCTCGAAATTGAGAACAACCCAAGGGGAAAGAAGAGGAAGACTCACTCAAATAGATACGGGAACTGCTGACGCATCTCGTCCTCACGTTCCCAAGAAGCCTCACCACCAGAGTGTCGTTGCCACACGACCTTTACCAAGGGAATGACCTTGTTCCGCAGGCACTGCTCTCGCCTATCCTCCACGCCGATCGGAAACTCTGGGAGAGAAAGATCTGGAGTCACCTCAGGCCAAACCGAAAACTCGAGCACATGAGAGTCATCGGGCATATACTTCCACAACATCGAGACGTGGAACACGTCATGCACCGACGCCAACTCAGGAGGTAACTGCAACCGATAAGCAACCTCACCGATGCGCTCCACAATCGCGAAAGGACCAATATAGCGGGGACTCAGCTTCCCACGCCGTCCAAAACGCATCACCCCCTTCATCGGAGAAACTCTCAAGAACACATGATCGCCCACGGCGAACTCGAGGGCTTGCCTCCTACGGTCAGCATAGCTCTTCTGCCGACTCTGGGCCGCCAACATGTTCTGACGAACCAGGTGCACAACATCCACACATTGCTGCACCAACTCCGGTCCTGTCAAAACACGCTCACCCACCTCAAACCAATCAAGTGGAGTCCGACAAGGACGCCCATACAGTGCCTCATAAGGAGCCATGCCGATGCTCGAATGATAGCTGTTGTTATAGGCAAACTCCACCAACGGTAGGTGATGAATCCAACTCACCTGCCACTCCAGGCAGCAGGATCTCAGCATGTCCTCCAAAGTCTGAATGGTCCTCTCAGACTGACCATCTGACTGAGGATGATATGCCGAGCTAAATGCCAACTCCGTGCCAAGAGCTCGCTGGAAACTCCTCCAGAATCCAGAAGTGAAGCGCGGATCCCGATCCGACACGATCGAAATGGGGACTCCTACGAGCCAACTTGGACACGCTCCTGCTGACTTTGACCGGTAACAACCGCGTCACCTTTGTCAGCCGATCCACCAGCAACCAAATACTGTCATGCCCACTCGGGGTCCTCGGCAACCCCACCACAAAATTCATGGTCACGTGGTCCCACTTCCATGCAGGAACATCCAAGGGCTGGAGAGTACCTCCTAGTCGCTGATGCTCCGCCTTCACATGCTGACAGATCAGGCACCTGGCCACAAATTCGGCGACATCTCTCTTCATACCAGGCCACCAAAACTGCCTCCGCAAGTTCCGATACATCTTCGTCGCACCCGGGTGTACAGTGTACCTGCTCCCATGAGCCTCGCGTAACACCGCACGACGAACCTGCTCCTCCGCTGGGACGTACAACCTGCCACGAAACCTCGCAACACCGTCCTCGCCGAGCTCCACGTCAGCCATCGCAAGAATCCGGGGCAACTCAGGGTCCGCATGCTGAGCTTCTGTCACCTGACGACGGATAGCAGGAGTGACAGTCAGACTCGCAAGCACTGCCAACCCTCGCTCCTGGGGAATCTTGAGCCTGAAGGAAACTTCGGGCACCTGTTCCCAGAGCCTCCACTTCCTCAGCATCAAGGTACTGACCGCCACCTTCCGACTCAAGGCATCGGCGACGACATTCATCCTGCCCGGCTGATAAGACAGGGTGAAGTCATAGTCCTTCATGAACTCCATCCAACGCCTTTGTCTGAGGTTCAGATCTCTCTGCGAGAACACATACCTCAAACTCTGATGGTCGGTGAACACCTCAAACTTCTCACCGTACAGATAATGCCTCCAGATCTTCAGCGCGAAGATCACCGCCGCCAACTCAAGGTCATGGGTAGGGTAGTTCTCCTTATGGGACTTTAGCTGCCGAGATGTATAAGCCACCACTCTACCATGCTGCATCAGAACAGCGCCCAATCCGACGCCGGAAGCATCTGTACACACCACAAAACCTCCCGATCCAGAAGGTAAAACCAACACCGGAGCCGAGGTGAGCAATCTCTTCAGTTCCCTGAAGCTCTGCTCACACTCCTCGGACCAGACGAAAGGCACATCCTTCCGCGTGAGCCTCGTCATCGGGGTCGCAATGCGGGAAAAATCCTGGATAAACCGGCGATAATAACCCGCAAGCCCCAAGAAACTCCGGATCTCCGTCACCGACCTCGGCCTCGGCCATTGCATCACAGCCTCGACCTTGGCGGGATCCACGGAAATGCCATCACCAGAAATCACGTGCCCCAGAAAGTGCACCTCGCTGAGCCAAAACTCGCACTTGCTGAGCTTCGCATACAACTGGTGATCTCGCAACGTCTGCAGCACCACACTCAAATGGTACGCATGCTCCTCAGCAGACTGCGAATAAACAAGGATGTCGTCCACGAAGATGACCACGAACTGGTCCAAATACGGATGAAACACCCTCTGCATCAAGTCCATGAAGGCTGCTGGGGCATTGGTGAGCCCAAACGGCATCACCAGAAACTCATAATGCCCGTACCTCGTACTGAATGTAGTCTTCTCCACATCGGACTCGCGAATTCTCAGCTGATAGTAACCGGACCGCAAATCAATCCGCGAGAACACTCGCGCAGACTGAAGCTGGTCGAACAAATCATCAATCCGTGGCAACGGATACTTGTTCTTAATGGTCACTTCATTCAGCTGCCGATAGTCAATGCATAGCCGCAGACTACCGTCCTTCTTCTTCACAAACAACACGGGCGCACCCCAAGGGGAAAAGCTCGGATGAATGTACCCCTTGGCCAACAGTTCCTGCAACTGCGCCCTCAACTCCCTCAGCTCAGCGGGGGCCATACGGTAGGGAGCCTTCGCCAAAGGTCCCGTACCAGGTACAACCTTGATCACGAAATCGATCTCCCGCTGGGGAGGTAATCCAGGCAACTCCTCAGGAAAAACATCGGGAAACTCACACACCACCGCAATGTCCTCGACATCCGGCTCCATCCGGTCAGACACAACCACAGACGCGAGAAAACCCTGACAACCTGAATCAAGCAATCGACGGGCTCGAATAGCAGAGATAAGGAATCGAGAAGAGGTGGAACGGATACCTTGGAAATAGAAGGTCCTCTTGCTCAGATGCTGGAAGTAGACCCTCTTCATTCCACAATCCACCACCGCTCCATGAGTCTCGAGCCAATCCATGCCTAGAATCACGTCGTAATCCCGAAGCTGCAACGCATACAACCTGCCTGGCATACTCCGCCCATCGATCCACACCGGAACCTGGTCGAAGCAATACGGAGTGACCATAAAATCACCCGAAGGCAACTCCACTACCAAATCACAGGACAACTGGGTCACCGGCTCCTCGACGCTTGACGCGAAATCCTCCGAAATAAACGAATGAGACGCGCCAGAATCAAATAAAACCCGAGCCGCACAACCCAAAATCTGAACGGTACCTTCCACGAGCTGCGACGCCACTGCCTCTGCCCTGGTCAAGTGCGTGATCTGGCCACGAGCTCTCTGCCTGCCTCCCACACTAGCTGACCGGGGTAGCGGCGGATACTGTCCCTGTTGTTGCTGCTGCTGCTGGGGAACCTGCTGCTGCGGCGGCCTCTCAGGACAGTCACGCGCCATATGCCCTGGCTGGTCACACCGAAAACAGATGATCGGCACCGTGCACTGTCGCCTGGGTGGGTCCCACCACACCGTGGACAAGGTCCTCGCGATCCACCCACCGATCCCTCACGCTGCAAAGGAAACGGCTGTTGTACACTGCCCGATGAAGCCTGCCCCTGATCCTTGTGCTTCTTACGGAAATTCTTCTTCAAGAACTTCTTGACCTTCGAGCCGAAGGACGCAGATCCTGCCACTGACGCTGCCGGTGCCGGCACTCCTGAACCACCCGACGCATGCTGGAAGGAACCCTGCTGCTGGGTAGCCGACTGCTGGCTGCGACCTGACAAGGACTGTCCCTGGCTGATCGGTCCTCGAGTCCTCTGCATATCCATCTCCAAGGAAATCACAACACGAGACGCTGTCTCTAGATCAGTGGCCCCATTCGCGATCAAATGGTGCCTCTGCTCCAGCCTCAAGCCCTGCACAAACTGCGTCGTCCTCACCCTCTCATGCTCCATGATATGAGGTGCGTACCGACCCAGCTCGACAAATCGGGCCCTGTACCGCAACACGGACATGTCACCCTGCACCAGCTCCAGAAACTCCCGCATCCGCTGCGTAGCAACGACGTCTGGACAGTACGTACGCTCGAAAGCACTGACAAAGTCACCCCACTCGACCTGCTCAAGTGGACGAAGCTGAAAGCACGTCTTCCACTCGGAAGACCACCACCTCCGAGCCGTACCCTGCAACTGGTTGTAGGCCAACACCACTCTGTCCTCGGCAGTACTCTTCGCAGAACTGAACACCCGCTCCATCTCATCGAGCCAATCACGAGCCGCATCAGGGTCTGCCTGGCCGCTAAAGTAAGGTGGATGGAACTGCATGAAGTTCCTCACTGCTCGGCCCGGCCCACCCCTGACTGACGAGCCCTCAGCAGCCTCTCCGCCAAACTGCTGAGACATGAGATGGTACATGCCACGGAAGAAATCCTCGGCCCCCGGAGCTCTCGCAGCATCCGCGGCCTCGGTAGCTCCCGGAACTCTGCTATGCTCCTCCTGGTCCCTCTGGACCCCCTGCTGGATCTCCTGACCTCCAGCCGACTGCCCCTGCTGAGAGCGAGAACTCCTCCTCGGCGCCATCCTCGCTCCTGAAGCATAAGACAGAAAACACGAAAACGGCAATGTCAGAATAAAACACGCGGTGCCCAATGCCAGCGTCACATGTACATCATCGTTGTGGACTAGTGGACCACTACAATTACCTATGATTCTCATGTAATTCCACAACCGCGCTCTGATACCAGCTGTAACGACCCGAGAATCCGATTACCGGGAAGGCCCGATAACCCGAGACTCGTACCGCCACCCACGAGTCCGAAGACTCGGAAGGGTTAAAAGGATGGTGTGGAGACTACGCAAGTATCACAAATAATTACAGAAATTAAACAGTTATAATATTAAACAGGAAATAAATTAACAATTTACATGGTCCACAATAAAATAACAACAACAGCAAGAACAGTTCACGACTAGTACAGTGACAAGAAAGGAAAGTACAGCTACACGGGGCATACCCCGGCTCTGACCTCTGGCACTACCTCTGGGCACCCGCACCACGCTGCGCTCCTGACGCGCTCCCCGAAGGTGGCGCCTCACCTGAAACACGGTGAAAACACGCAGGGAATGAGTCTCAGAACAAGACTCAGTAGGGATCACTCGAACCCTACCTCGTAAAACGAGAAACCACTACTCTAGCGGTAGGAAAGTACCTCGGAAAGGAAAGCCCTGTACTCTACAGAACTAGACCCTACTGCACGCAAATCGACACACGTGCCACGGTACGAGAAGACCGAAACCAACGGTCGAATCGTAAAACCTGAAGGTCAGAAACATACGACTGACAGTCTGACACTCCGTACTCGGCAGGAGTACCACCCACTAGAAGCACAGCCGGCGGCGTCCCCTGACGTCTTACACCGCACCGCAGCTGAACCGCCTGACGTGGTAGGTCCTACCCGAGGCGCAAACACCGTACAAGTAACCACAAACAAGTGACTAGCTGGGGTCACGCCCGTCGACGTGGGTCCAACCACCCCCAACCACGTGTGCAGACACAGACCACGCGTCCTAGGTCTGGCCCTCTGACCGGTTTTCCCCCGCAGCCGGACTCTGGCTAAGACGAGGAGCCTACGGTAACCGGTCCACAAATCGTCTCGAAAGGTGGGTGCCCGTACACCACTCCCAGGTGAGACCAACACCTCGTACTGGTGGGCTACGACTAGTGGAGGGTCACTGAAGGAGTAGACTCTCAAGTCAACGGAAAACGACGTCCGAGTCCGACAACGTGTGGGAATCACCCCACGCACTAGCTCCGTCAAACGGGGCCACGGTCGGAGAAAAACGGACGCACCGCCCATGGCCAAACTCATGACCAAGGCAAACGGAACCTCCGGACACCAAAGACACGGTCACGGAACTCCACGGGGTGCCCGGGACGCACACACGGCCCAAGGGGAACACCCAAAAATAGCCAGATCGCGCTGGGGATACCTAGCGCGACACGGAAGAACGCGCTAGGGAACCCTAGCGCAACGGGGATGATCATGCTAGGTCTCCCTAGCGCGACAGGGACCATCGCGCTAGGGAACCCTAGCGCGACAAGGACCATCGCGCTAGGTCCTCCTAGCGCGACAAGGATGATCGCGCTATGACCCCATAGCGCGACAGGAACCGCCTCCTGTTCATCTTCTCCGATGAACGCGCTCGGTCGGGGCAGCGCGACCTCCAAGAACGCGCTACTGGAGTATAGCGCGTTCTCAGTCCGTGTCCGAAAACGGTAAGAACGCCCAAAAATTCTAACCACGCTCCCATGCCTCCATAGGAGAGGGGGAAAACAAAGGGGAAGACCCCTGGGGACCCCTAGCTTGATTCTAGGCCATCAAAACACGAAATCATGCATCAAATCCATAGATCGGGCGAGCTCTCCCCAAATCATGGAAAAACCCAAAAACGCTCAAACGATCCCCTCTCGGCCTCCCCGCGGCCTATAAATCGCGGAAAAGATCGGCATGGGGCTAAGGAACGTCACCCTACCTCAATGGAGCGAATGCTCCGCCGGATCGATCACGAATCTCGAAGAATGCTCGAAGCTTCACGAACTCCCCACGCTTCCCACGCACGCCGCACGCCCACGAGATCGCCTCACCGTCGCCCACGCGTCCGCGCCGTCGCCCCGCCGCCATCCGTAGCCGGAGAGGGGTTCGCCGCGTCCGAATGGGAGAGAGTGGGAGAGAGGAGGGTGTCACGGTGGGAAGAAACGGAGGAAGAGGAAGAAGAAGAAAGAGAAAGGAGAAAAAGAAAAGAAAAGGAATTAGGGCTTTATAGAAAATCCGAATTTTCAGAAAAATATCGAAAAATAGAAAAATACATTTCCGGAATCCTCGGAACGCACCGATCGCAACGTTACCACTCGTGCCTGGGGGAACCGCCCGGTTCGCCCGCAGCGAGCTTCCGAAGGAAAAGCCGAAACACACACCGGGAATCGAAAAACACACGCGGAAAAGCCGCGGAACGCCTCCGGGCCTCCGAAACGACTCCGGATCGCGCCGATCCGAACACGAAAGATGTCCGAAACGAAATTTCGGACACAACGGAGTCGGACGCTCCGAAAACCAGATCTGGGACCCACGAAGAAGGATCCGAAAGGTCCGGAATATTACAGAGCTGTTGCAAGAGCAAGAAGAGTTGCGTGAACAGTACTCCGTCCAACAATTTCTTCATCCATCTGAAGCTATTCAAGCTCAATCTGAAGCCAACAAAGCTCCAATCAAGAGGATAGGCAAGCAAGCAAGCAAAGGAACCAAGGGGATTCGAGTGGAGATCAAGGGGAGGCTGTCCAAGGAGGAAGAAGAGGGTACTGTAGCTCCGTGAACAGTACCTCGTGCAGCAACACCTTCATCCAACCTCAAGCCATTCAAGGTAGAACTGAAGCCAACATCATCCAAGGAAAAGAATCAAGCAAAGATTCAAGAGGAGAAGCCGAGCAAGCAAGAAAGCAGAAAAGCGAGCAAGCACGAATTGAAACTTCGGTCAAGTGAAGATTGAAGATATGTTCTAGATCCGCAGCATGCATTCAAAGGGAACCCGAAACAGGAGTTTTCTAAACTAAGCCTCATCATATTTATGTTTTGGGTATTGTATTTGTGTTCTTTATAAACTGTAGAATCTGTGTGTGTGTGGATCGTGTTGGATCCGTGGTTGTTTGTGTGTGTGTTGTAATTGATTCGTGTGTGTACGTGGATCTTTTTAGATCTGCGTTTGTGTGTGTGTGGGTCTATTTAGATCTGTTCGATCTTGTGTGTGTGGTAGTGATCCGGTTGTCGGATGGTGTTGGAGTTCATCTCCGTGTGTGTGTGTGTGTGTGTGTTGGAGCTTGTCTCCGTGTGTGGGTTAGGGCGTGTCCCCGTGTGTGTGTGCAGGTGTCGTCCTGCGTATGTGGTTGGAGCGTTGTCTCTGTTTGGGGATTTATCCCCGAGTGAAGCCTCACTGGGTTTGGTGAGGGGTGGACGTAGGATTGCCGTCGTTGCATCCGAACCACCTTAAAAATCATTGTGCATTGTGTGTTTTTGTGTGGTTTGATTATTTTCGTTGTATGGTTGTGTGGGATCGGTGATTTTGAGTGAATTGGTTAATCAGCTTTCTATTGCTAATTATCGTTTATCACATATTTTGTAAAAAGCTAAAAGTTTTCCCTAAAATTGGTAATCACCCAATTCACCCCCCTCTTGGGTGTCATTGATCGCGGGACTTCAATTGGTATCAGAGCCAAGGCTCTAATTTCATAGATCTAACGATCTAGAGTGATCCAGATCAATAACTACCATTATGTACACTTTGAATTCTCCACCGGTGTTTGATGGTTGTAATTTTGATTTGTGGTTAGGAAGGATGTGCAGTCTACTCAACTCATATGATCCTAAGCTATGGAAGCTTATCTCACATGGTCCTTATGAGTTGCCTAAAGATAAATCTGTCTGGACCGCAGATTCCAAGCTCAAACATGATCAAAATTGTTTGGTTCAAAAATTACTTATTGCTGCAGTTGATTCTAATCATTTCCCTTTTGTCTCCCATTGCAGATCTGCGAAGGATATCTTGGTTGGCTTAACCAAAGTCCGGGAAGAGCATGAAGACCAATGTCTTGTGGCAGACACGAGTGATCAAGGGAGTGATCAACAAGTTGAATCAAGCTCAAAGGTAAATTCTGATTCTAATAATGAAGATGAATTTAGTTATGATGAGTTATTGATTGTATATGATGAGCTTGCTTATAAATATGAGAGGGTTAAGTCTGAAAATTAAAAATTAAAAAAGAATGTTGGATAAAATAAATGTGATTCTTCATGTAAAGAATACTCACACTTGAAAGAATTGATTGATGGTCATGTGTTCGACATTGAAATTCACAAAGATCAAATTTCTTCCTTGAGAAATGAAAATAAAGAGCTGAGAGAGAGAGTTAGTCTTATGAGCAATGGTCAAAATGAGTTTGCTCATGATAAAAATCTTGAAATGGAAAATGAGAAACTGAAGGAATTGATTAGAACCATTTCTGAAAGATTGCTTGCTCTTGAAAAAGGAAAATTTGTGAATATTGATGAATCTGGAAGAGTGCATGCTTTGTTGCAAGAAATTGAAAGTCATAAAATCATAAATGCTACTTTACATGAACAAGTCAACTCCTATGAAAATAAGATGGTTTCCTATGAATTGCACGTTGCATCTCTTCAATCTGAAATTCTTGACTTGAATGTTTCATTGTCTAGATTTGTGAATGGTCAAGAAAATTTGGACAAATTATTGGGGTCGAAAGTGAATTTTCAAATGGAAGGGCTGGGTTTTAATCCTGTGAACAAAAAGAAGTTTGAAAATAAAGTTTATACATCTTTTGTGCACAGTTCAAACATAACCAGTACATCAAATGGGTCCCCAAATCAATCTTCTTCACAAACAATAAAAAGATCAAATGAAAATCTGAAAAGGAAAAACCATGTTGCACATACACATGCATCCACAAAGAAAATCAATTTGCATCAAAAATTTAAAAATGCTGCTAGCACCTCCATGCATGTTGAACATACCTCTTCTACACACACACAACCAATCAGAAAGAAACTCACATGTTTTTATTGTGGAAAACATGGACATCCTATACATAATTGTTTCATTACGAAGAATGATGATTTGAGAGCATGTCGAAATCAAGCTGTTTTAAAAAATGCAAAGAAAGTCTTCACCACAAAACCTTCCATGCATTGTAATCATTGTGGTAAATGGGGTCATACAACTTCACATTGCTGGTTATTGTTGAAGAGAAAGAACTCCCACTCAACACATCATGCTCACGCACATAAATCAGTAGAACCCATGAGAAGGAAGAATATGATGCCACGTGCCTTCTACCATCACTTTGGTCAACCTGGGAATGTTAAGCATGATTATTTTCAAAAGAAAAATGATGATTTGAATGTTGTCAAAAGTTGGAAACCACATTCCCATGTTGCTGCTAACCCACAAGGACCCAAGATGGTTTGGGTACCTAAGAATGTCAAATAAGAAATCTATTTTGCATGTGTGCCATGGAGTGTAAAGTATGAAATCTATTTTCAACAAGACGGTAATGCACATGAGCTAAGTGGCATAAGTCAGGTTGGAATAAAAATCAAAAATTAGATTTGAAGATCAGGTGATATCCCTCCTACTTTCTGTAATGACTCTGTCATGTTTTGACTTACTCTGAGTCATATAGTCATGTAATCTTGCATATGTCTACACATGCATTTCATTCATAGTTGTTTGCATATTTGTGCGCATATCACTTGCCATATAACATCTTGTTGTAGGAGAGCTTGAAGATTCTTTAGATCATGACTTCACTACATATTTTGTGTTTGCATACACCCTTTCACGTACTGTCTTGCATAAGTTGAACATTGTGAATTCATGCCATAATGCATAGCAATTCTCCTGCCTTCATCATCCTTGACTACATAGTATATCAAATGGTGAGAAGTGGAAGGGTAGGTTACGCTTATCTGAAAGCTATCACTACGCGTGAGGTGATCTTCGGATCTAAGTTCTCTGCCTGGTACTATGAGTCATTTACTCAAAAGGCTGCATGCATATGGCATTGGGCTGTTACTGAACATCTTGCATTCATGCACACACTAAGGAGGAGCAACCACATTCATCATATGGGATCGTTTTGGGATTTATATGGCTGCATGAATGTTCAGATAATGTCAAACATGAAATGTTCCTCATATCTATTGCTATATCTGGACTGCTCTACAATGAATAGCTAGCCTCGCTTAAGGCTACTGCTAAGCTTGCCTGCTCTTGAAGGCATGTGGTGATGATTGCCGAACTCAGGTATACAATTCTTAAAACTTGACACATTGATGCTCTGGTTTGATATGATGAATTTGTCGAATTTGTTCAATCAAAGTAAAGATCTTGAAAAATTTGTGTGATATGATTGGTCATTGAATACCTCTCAAACTTGAACTGCATGATTACATCTGAATTGAACTCACTTCTGGTATATCAAATGGCGTTTGTGGAAGAGTGGATTATGTCCACTTGGAAGCATTCCCTATGCGTGAGCTGGGTCTTCGGACTAAAATCTCCACCTCATACCAGATCTTGACTATTGTGACTGGCTTGTGAAAGGTTGATTTGTGAGTGAATCCTTGACTTGAGCTAATTATATTCAAGATATGTTTTTGATCAATGATCTAAACATTTGGCTTGTGGATGATTTCTCATTTGAAAATTATGAAATGCTATTGAAAATCTGATTTTGAAGAATTCTGTAACTAGGTTGCACTGCTTAAACTTTTGATCATGTATGCACCCTTCTTCATAAAAGTCATGTCATGTAAGATGATTGTCTGATTCATGAATAAAATATGATTGCCATTCATCTCACTGGTTTGAAAAATAAGCACCTGCATTTTATTTTTGCACTGCATTCTTATATCCTCATAGGCTACATTGCATTAGAACTCATGACATTGCATTTCTTTAGCTGCATTCAGTTCATTCAGTTGGTATTTATTCAATTGGTATCATATTGTCCATTCAATTGGTATCAAATTGACATCACATCGCTCGCATGCATGTCAGTGCCTTTGCATAAACTCCTAATGTGTGCTTGCTTGCTATTATATGTTATTCACCCCCATCCTTGAAACTTCTATGACCTTATGTCTTCTTGATAAATAATACTGCAATTGAGTCATTATTGAAGTGTTTCGTGTCGTATACTATGGGGGAGTTCTCATTTTATAAGTGCATCTATTTAGGGGGAGCTGCCTTGTTATGTGTTCATGATATTTTCGGTATACATGCTGAATCAAATTCGCACACTTCTTGCACAAAATGTGAAAATGAGTGTTGATGATAAGGATATATGAATTTCTTTTCAACACTCTCGAGATGTTAAACTTGCTGCATGTATGTTGAAGAGACAGTTGAGGAAAAAGCTGCCTACCTATCATTGTTGAAAAATCTGAACTGAAAATGAAAGATAGAGTAATGCTAGGTCTCACTGAGTAAACTGGGCACATGTCACTTGAGACGTGATGTGGTTCATATCTGAAAAGTTTTGACTAGTATCTCTGTTCAAAATGAGGTGAAATGGTTCAGTATTCTGAGTAACCGGAGATTCTGGCATGAGCTCCATGCGTCTACTCGCGTAAAAATGAATTATTTGAACCTGATCACTCTTGAAAAATTCTGACTCTCATGTGATATTGGTTGAGTTACAAAAAAAAATGTGGTAGAGCGAAGCCTCCAATACGCTGTTCTCAAAAAATTGAAGTGCAGTATGTGAAATGTCTCATTGTGTTTATCTGAAAATCTGAATATCCATATTGAAACTATCATTTTTCATGTTCCTCACTTACACATCAGGAAATTTGATTTAATATGTATTCAGAAAATTGATTGACTACATCAACAATTGCATGAATCTCATATATGATTGCACGATCTCCCATGTGCTACACATGTGCATTCTGGTGAGCATGACTCTCTTGCATCTTTCTTATACCCATTCCCTTCTTCAATTAGTAAGGGGGAGATTTACTTGCATGTCTATATTTACGTATCTACCTGGTTGCATTGTGTGCTCATCACGTGTCATAAGCCGTATGCATATAGCATCATGCATTTCACAAGAAATTTAAAAAATTGAAAAATTATTGAAAATCTCACAAAAATTGGACTTCCATTTGTTTACATTTGCCATATGGGGTTATTGATTTCCATTGGTATCATGCTTGCATTCATTGTATCATCACATGCTTGCATTGAGTTCTTATGCATTTTCAGAAAATATAAAAATTAAAAATTTGAAAATCAAAGAAAATCCTTTTGATATGCCCTCCTGCTCTTGCTTGTTGTGAATATCTGACATGGGTTCTAGCTTTTGAATGACATCATGTTGAACACCTCATCTTGTAAACATCTTCCTCCATTGGTGCATTTCGTTGAGGCCAATCACCACCTTCAATTGATATCAATACATGCTTGACTGTATTTGTTTTGAATGGTATCATATTGATTTGTGAGAATAATCACTAATTGGTCTCTTCTAATTAGCAGCATATTGCTTTGCTCGTCTATGATTTACCCTTACTTCTTCTGATTTGATATGATGGGCTATTGCTGTTTCAAAGGGAGTTAATCTTTTTCTTCCTTATTTGGCTTCTTCCAGCTTTGTTGCTATTGTTGATCATGTCACAGAAGAAGAAAAATCTACATTATCCCGCTTTTTGATTATGTCAAAGGGGGAGAAATATTGATGATTGTGTGTGACAAGTGTAGACACGCCAAAATTGACATTACTTTGAGTATTTCTCATATTACCTTGTAATGCCCCATTTGACCCTCAAATTAGCTTATTTGAGTGTTTTTTTCCATTTTTCATGGATTTTCTCCCCTTTTCCCCTTTTTTTTAAAAATTAACGCCCTGGAGAGGGGCGTGTTTTTAAAACGCGGCCTGATCCAGGGCGTGTCTCCCCATTTTATCTATTTCTCCCCATTTTACCTATTTTATAAATTCACGCCTTGATCAAGGGCGCGTTTTGATTCACGACCGGACCTAGGGCGCCTTTTAAAGAAGTGACGACCTCTGGAAAGGGCGTCAATTCCTGGCATTATCCAATTTTCGAAAAAGAATAAATGTTTGAAAAATGTTAATTAACGCCCTTCTTGGGGGCGTGTTTTAATTAACGCCTCTCCCGGAGGCGTGTTTCAGAGTTTCCAAATAAAAGAAATATTTATTTCCAAAATTGATCTGGGAGTTGACGCCCTTGGCCATGTCGTGTTTTGAATTAACGCCCTATGGTAGGTCGTCAATTCTTGAATTGACGCCCTGACCCTGGGCGTGTTTCATCTTCTGTCTTCGCAGCCCTTTCTCCAGAGAGTCCTTGCTTCGTTAGACACCTTCCTTGATTGGGGACTGGAGTCTTGCCTCCGTAGGGCTCTTGCCGTTCTTATCTCTTCTTCAACCTATTTAATAGAGACATTGTCTCTGTTAATCGGTTGGATTCTTCCCTTCCGATCCTTCTTCTTCTTCTTCCTCTGTTTTTTTTTCTTTTTACAGGTTGCTGTCGCTGCTGTTTCTGGCTGAAGGAGTGGCTTCGTGAGCGTCCATCTTCATCCTCTGCAAGCTTTCTCCCCATTGAATATCAAGCCAAAAGCACAGGCCTTTCTTAATTTTTATTCAATCCTTTTTCTTTTTATTCATACGCATGCATGCATCTTAGTTGATATTTATGTGAATCTCTCCCCTCTCAATTACGTTGAGAAGCTCCCCCGCAGTGCATCTTTCGCACTCTTTTTTTTATTCACTTGATTTATCATATCATCATCATCATATTTCCTACACCCTTTTTGCATAGGGGTTTAAGGGCAACCACCCTTAAGGTGTGTTCTTCACCATGATTTCATGCTCATACATTTTTAAGAATTTGATGCTACACTCACCATATTTCTAATTCAATTTCTTTATTGGTGTTTGTGTTTTTTTTGTAAGGGTAATTAATTGAAGAACTCTCTTCATCGGCCGGCCGATTTGAAGAGAAAGGAAGCACTCACATCCCCGCATCTTTTGAGGTACTTTTCGCGATCATTCCTCCCATGTTCTTATTGATTATATTTTTGAGACCTAGCGTCTCTGGCGATCACACACTCCCCTTGTGCACCTCGTGCATATATTTTCCTCCATATTGATGATTATTGCATGTCTTTTCTTTGATATTTTTCTTAAGTGGATTATTCTAAATTAGAGATCTACAAATTGGCGATCACGGTGGGACACTTTGTGTTCTTCTTTTATTACCCTTTTTCCCCTTTGGCACCCTCGCGTGCCCTTTCCCTTTGGTACCCACGGTACCCTTTCCTTTGTGCCCCTCGGGCACCCTCCATTGTGCATTGCACTCTCCCCAAGTGATTTGTCAGTTTGATAGTTTTTAGAATTTCCACTTATCCAAAAAAAAATTTTGACGAGCATGCTTATTCATATATTTGTTGATTGCCATGATCATCATGTTGTGACTGTGAGTGTTTGATGTTTCTGGCCGCGGAGTTTCTCTAGAGACTGAGGGAATTAACGCCTCTGACAGGGGCGCTTTTTTATTTAATGCCCTTACTCAGGGCGTGTGATTTATATATAACGCCTCCTGACAGGGCGTCTTTCAGCATATATCCTGGTTTCTCCTGGTTTTATTACGCTGCTTGTGAATTCACGCCCTCCCCCAGGGCATTTTTTACTGTGTAGCGCCTCACATCAGGGCGCTTTTTGTTGATTTGACGCCCTCACCCATGGGCGTCCTTTTATTTATAGCGCCTCACCCTAAGGTGCGCTTCTCACTGTTGCTTGTGGGCCCTCACAGTGATTCACGACAGTGACCCTGTCGTTTCTTTTCTGGATAGCGCCCCCTTCCAGGGCGTCTTTTTACTGTGGGTTTGCAGAACCCTTCCTTGCGTGATTTTTCATCATGATTCATGTCATGCTCATATTCATTGATTGATTATATTATGGTGATTGGCTTGGTTTACCCTGCTTGTTTGTGAATTCACTCCCCTCTCCAGGGCGTCTTTTTACTTGGTAACGCCACATGCCAGGGCGTTTCTTTGTTTGGTCGTGTGTAGCCCTGATGGTTTACGCCCTGCCCCAGGGCGTCTTTTAGATTTGACGCCCTCTCGCAGAGGCGTCTTTTCTTTGGATAGCGCCTCTCTCAGAGGTGCGTCTTTATTGGTAGCGACCTTCCACAGGTCGTCTCTCTCCGGTGATTTCACAGAGCCTCCGCCTATTCATGCTTCATTGATTTATATTATTATTTGGCTCTATTGGTGATTTGCCTATCCCCTTGCACATATTGCATTCATTCATTTGCATTGGTTTGGGAGACCTCCTCTCTCCTCACTAGGATTCCACACCCCCTCTTGGAATCGGGACGACCCTCCATTGAGCATTCCGTCTCTTTGGACCGGAAATCCCTTTTCCAAGCCTCCATAAGTCCCCGCACCCGTGGATTCCCTCACGGACGCCGGACAGGTTGTACCCTTTTGAAGTCCCGAATTAGTTGGCCTATACGTGGTGAGAGAGTGTTCCTAGTTGGCATTGGAGTTAAATCACATTTGAAACTAGGTTCCTCCCCTTGTGTGAATCATTCCAAACTTTGCTAAAATTCATTAATTCACCAAGGTTCAAACATAAAAATCAAGGTAACCATTCCAACTTGTGTGTTTTTTTTGTAAATTGTTTGCACACTAAATTGCTTGAATGGCTTACTTTGATAGACAAAATAACATGTTCAATTCAATTAATGTTCATGAGGGTGATCAACCTAGCACATCTTATTCCCCTCAAATTCAACATGTTCATCATTCTCACCATACTTTCAAGGGACCACGTCCTCATTCTTATGGTGTTGCCCGACCCATAGGCAATGTCCAACCTTATGGTCCCCCTACTCAATCGCGAGCCACTATTCCTTCGGGACCCTCTCGTCCCAATGATGAGAAGGTCTCCCAAATTTTGCATGCATTAGATCATCTCACCCCTCAACAGATCCAAGCCCTTAAGGCCGCTGTTGAGGGTGCATCTCCTTCATCTCCCCCTTCCAATCCTAATCGGGTGGCCCATCACCCACCTCCCTCTTCTATTCACGACCCTCCATGGGTGGCCCATCACCCACTTCCCTCTTCCACTCATGTTCGTAATCGGGTAGCCCATTACCCATCTCCTTCTATTCACACTCCTCCTCGGGTGGTCCGACACACGCCTCCCTCTATTCCTCCTCCACCACGGCCCCGAGGCCCTTATATTCCTTGTAATCCGGCCCATCCGGGTTCTTTTACGGGTCATCCCGTTAACTCCCCTCCACGGCATTTTTATGCTACCCCTCCTCCTTCAAGGCCCTGCCAACCCTCGGTTGCTCAAGTCACACCCCTCCAACAATCTCTGCTTGATAAGATTACTTTGATGGAGGAACAAATAAAGAGGGTCACGGCTCCTCCTACTCCAGTCAATCCTCTCCATGCCGCTTTGGACGAGATTACAAAGATGGAGAGAGAATGGAAAGACAGGAGGGATGATTATGGCGTCGGCATTTCAAGTGAACAAGAGCCGGCGTTTGAAGAATCCAAGTGTGACGACCCGAGAATCCGATTACCGGGAAGGCCCGATAACCCGAGACTCGCACCGCCGCCCACGAGCCGGGAGGGCTCGGAAGGGCTAAAAGGAGTGTGAAGGCACAAAGAAATAGGAAATAAAGCAGGACAACCAACAACAACAAGCTGAAAGAAGGAACAACTACAGCTATAACAGAGTCCAGTCCAACAGAAAGTACAGTCTAAAGCAGTAAAACGTACCACATGCCAAGTGAACACTCGGCCCGGCAAGCTGGCAACTGAGAACCTCCGCTCCGCACCCTCGAACCACGAGGAAGAACCACTGCACCTGAAAAGCAGGGAATGAGTCTCCAAAACAGAGACTCAGTAGGGATCCCGCGGAACCCCAACCGGAAACAACGGCGGTAGCGGAAAGGAAGCTACAACTACAGCAGGAACAGCAAACCGGTGGCCGGTCAAAACTCGGCACTACAGCTACTCCTACTGCCAGAAGGCAGACCTCGATCACGCAGTCGAAGCTACCAAACCACGCTAGTACCACCTACCGAAGTAAGAACACACGGCAACCGCGCCGTAGAGGCCTGTCCCCCGGACACAGCCAACCTGGACACGCTGTCCAAGGTGCAACCCCGACCATCCGATCGCGGGTACCGCACCACAAGACGGAACCTCGGTAAAGCCACTAGCGCTAATCTCACAGCGCAAGAACCGACACACGCGCCAAGATGAAACAACCGAACTCACCGGTCAACACGACCAAAAACCCGAAGGTCAAAGACACAGAGACTGATAGTCTGTCACTCCGTACTCGAAAGGAGTACCACCCACTAGAAGCACAGCCGGTAGCGTCCCCTGACGTCTTACACCGCACCGCAGGTGACCCGCCTGACGTGGTAGGTCCTACCCGAGGCGCGAAAACCGTACAAGTAAACACAAACAAGTGACTAGCTGGGGTCACGCCCGTCGACGTGCGTCCACAGTCCCCAACCACGTGTGCACACACAGACCTTGCGTCACTAGGTCTGGTCCTCTGACCGGTTTTCCCCCGTAGCCGGACTCTGGCTACCGACGAGGGGCCTACGGTAACCGGTCCACAAACCGTCTCAAAGGTAAGCCCGTACACCACTCCCTGGTGCGACCAGCACACGCGTACTGGTAGGCTACGACTAGTGGAGGGTCACTGAAGGAGTAGACTCTCAACTCAACGGAAAACAACGTCCGAATCCGACGACGTGCGGGGACCACCCCACGTACCGGCCCCGTCGCACGGTGACCACAGTCGGAGAAGAAACGGGACTCACAGTCCACGGCCACGCACGCACCGTGCGTTAGAGTCGAGAAAACTCAAGTGGCGCTAAGCCACTGGACTCTGGACAGTCCTCTAGACACACTACACCCAACGGTCCTTGAGTCACAAGACTCGGGGTCAAGACCGTTGTACGCAACAGCACAAGGCCGTCAATCGAGTCCAACCTCTAGGTCTAAAACCACGGTAGCACGAGGACCGAGGCAACACACAAGTTGCCAAGACCATTCCCTTGGGAAGGGAACGCAAAGGACTAAGGCCACCCACATGGGCCACACGGAAAACACAGAAGCACGATTCCCAAGGCAGCACACAAGCCGCCACGACGATTTCCCATCTTGAAGCAAGCGGGAAACCTCCAGCCCTAGGCCGGACAACTGGACTCACTGTCCAAGGCCAAACACATGGCCCACACGGGAATCGCCTTCCAAAGGAACCCACGATATGCGGGGGAGACCCCACCGCACACACACCGACACACGGTGACTCGATCAAGCGTAACACAAGAGCCCGGAACACGTGGGGTCACCCGGACCCACCACACCTATGGGCACGCTAATCGACGTAACACGGTCTCTCCCGACACCCCAAAAACACCGACACAGAACCCATGGGGTGCCCGGGATACTCACAAGGCCGGAGGTCGACCACTGGGTCCCAACCGGGTCGACAGGAGACCACACAATGCGAACGGACGCTAAGAGGTCACCCGGACCCTTAAGCACACGGGCACATAAAACGAGGTAAACGGAACCTCCAGACACCCCAAAACACGGTCACGGAACTCCACTGGGTGTCCAAGGCACACACGGCCTAAGGGGAGAACGATCAGCCGCAGACCGCCCGCCCCGGGCAGCCCGGCTGGTCCCTCCAAGAACGCGCTGTAGGTCCATAGCGCGTTCAACCAGAACGCGCTATGCACCTATAGCGCGACACGACAGATCGCGCTATATCCCTATAGCGCGACTGCACAGATCGCGCTAGGATCACCCAGCGCGACAAGGCAGAATGCGCTAGGGACCCCTAGCGCGACAGGGCAGAACGCGCTAGGACCCCATAGCGCGACAAGAACCGCCTTACTGTTCATCTTCTCCGATGAACACGCCCTATCGGGGCAGCGCGACCTTCAAGAACGCGCTACTGGAGTATAGCGCGTTCTCAGTCCGCACCCGGAAACGGTGGAAACCGCGGGAAAAGCCATGCCACGCCCCGTTCACCCCCAGGTGAAGGGGAAACAAAAGGGGAAACTTTCCCCAAGCCCCTAGGCATGCATCTAAACCCCGGGATCGCCCAAAAACACCATAAAACGGGAGATCCGGCTCACACCCCAAAAACATGCATTTTGCCCAAAACGCCCCGTTTAGCCCGCTCGGCTCACCACGGCCTACGAAACTCGCGGGAAATGAAGTACACGGGCTGAGGGTCCATCACCCTACCTCCACCGAAGATTACGCGCACCGTGGACGCCGATCCACGAAGAAAACGCCGTTGAAGCCTCGCCGTTCCACGAACTCACGGCCGAGCTTCCACGCGCCTCCACCAACTCGATCCTCATCCATCCTCGCCCGTGCCTCGCCCGCGCCGTCCCCGCCTCGCCCATACTCTGCCCCGTCGGCCGCCGGAGAGAGAGGGAGAGAGGAGAGAGGAGAGAGCGTGAGAAGAGAGAGGGAGAGAAATGAGAAATGAGAGGGGGAGAGAGAGAAAAGCTATTTATAGGAAAATCCGGAAAATCGGAAAAATCTCGAAAAATAGAAAATTACACCCTCGCGATCCTCGGAGCGCACCGATCGCAACGGTACCACTCGCGCCCTGGTGAACGGCCCGGTTCACCCGCAACGAGGTTCCGAAGGGAAAGCCGAAACCCACGCCGGGAATCGGAAAACACACGCGGAAAAAGCCGCGGAACGCCTCCGGGCCTCCGAAACGACTCCGGATCGCGCCGATCCGAACACGAAAGACGTCCGAAACGAAATTTCGGACACAACGGAGCTGGACACTCCGAGAAACCAGATCCGGGATCCACGAACGGGGATCCGAAAAATCCGGGGCATTACAGCCCTCCCCCCTTAAAGGAATTTCGTCCTCGAAATTCAGGACCTAGCATGACGTCCTAGGGGAAGAACACTGAACCAACTGACACGCTGTCAGGGCCCCAGCACAGAAAACCTCGATTCTCACGAAAACATGAATCCTGAGGAACACAGCCAGACTCACAATCACACACAACACCTCGCTCCTCGCGCCGAGCACACTGGCCAGCAGAGCAGGCATATACCAAAGGACACAGTCCGGCATCACCTCAGTCAACGCGAGAATCCACCATGGCGTCGCAGCCACGATCTCGCTCACCGAAGAAACACAACCGTCGACACGAGCAACAGCTACCGATCCAACCTATGGTCGGCAGACAAATTGCACAACAGCTTCGCAGCTAGCTGACAGATCGCATACCCTCCTCAAGGGAGCAACCAAAACAGAGCCTCCACCAGCTCAAGCAGTCATCTCAGCAGACCGCAACCAGAACATCGGCTCAACACCAAGGAACACCTCACACATGGCAGGCCGAAAATCGGACATAACACTGTGCCAACTCTTGTCAGAAGACAAACTTCGACAAAGCCCAGATCCCATCCGGAAAGGCACATCACAGAAACGACCACCAAAGGTCTCGCTGGCACACGGCTCTCGCCACGCTCGAGCCCCAACAACCAGCATCTTCTGTCTCTGAAAAGACCATCCACTGGTCACTAACCGCTCGCTCAGCTCGACCCTCTTGGGGAGCACGACGAATCCAAATGACAGAACCTGGCGTCTTCAGTCATCACCTCACGGGACTCAGACTTATAGGGAACCACCCCATGCTAGTCATCAAACCAGGGATAACCTTTGCGACACCAACGTCCTATCAAGGACCATCCTCCGACGCCCACCTCACAAAAGGCCTCCGCCCACAGGCGTCACTCATCCATCTGGTCTCGTCAAATCCTTCGATCAATCCAAGTGGACACCTGCCAAAGCCGATTACGCCCTTACCACAGAGCCACGGGACACCACCTGGATAGTGCTCACGGGTCCCTAAGCAAGAAACATCTCACCGTCACAATCCGACAAGACCGTAGAACCAACAGGAGCCCACGGCCTGCCAGAGACGACTTCCTCAAAAGACGATCTCATCCGAGGATACGATTGGGAACACAAGTCGGGCGCCAAGTCACCGACTCTGACCAACACGTCCTCGACCTCCGTCAGGCGACATCCTCAACAACCTCATCCAGGTCCAACATCGACGCCTGACTCGGCTTCCTTCACAAGAACAGGGTACTCATGCGGCGCACTAGTCAGCACTTTTCCCCAACACTCCATCCTGCCAGTGCCAACAACCATAATACCACGAGCAACGGCACGGCAACAACACGTTTCACACCGAGGAACCCATCCTCCGATGCTGAACGCGAACTCAGGAATCCACCCGTAGCAACCAACGCTACGATCCTGAACTAGTGGGTCACAAGCCCACCACGCTTCCGCTGCGTACTCAGATCCGCGCACACAGCCGAGAAAGCAAACGCCGCCCAACCAGCGCTCGTCCTTTCGGAACAGTGCCAGCACCCTTACACGACAAGGGAACAGGCACAACTTCTCACAGGCAACCGCCTTGCCAAGATAAGGAGCACGTCTCGCACGGACTTCATGGCACACAAGGCTAACCAATCCGAACACGCAATGCAAGACGGCGAACCTTAGCCCAACACAATCTCTCCAACCAATGGAGAAACCAGCGCACTCCCGACCAACGGAAGAACTCCACGCTCGACCTGACCTCAAGCCTCGCACATGCTGGAAACAGCACCATCCAACACCAAGGAAAAGCCATCGCTTCCATCATGTCAGCGCCTCCGACACACTCGACGAGTGTCACGTCGGACCACAATCACAGCATCTCTCGATGCATCACCGCTGCAATTCCTCGAACTGCAACACGGCACCCAAGAGCCGCAACACGAGCCATAACCGGCAACCGCCAACGCTCATCCTCGAGTCCCGAACTCACCGTGGAGCCTTCACATCTCAAGCCAACCCCAGGGTGAACACAACCCATCCACTGACAGGAACGCAGGAGCAAAAACTTACTGGGACACCACAGCCCAATCCTGCCTCGAAATCCATAAAACAATCGGGACCGACACGTCATTTCTGACGCCACAGAGCACGACAAGGACATCAGGCTCGACGAAACAGCAGCTCACCGAGAAGACATTTCGCTCACCGGAGCACACTTCTCGATCAAAACGCCTCAGGAGCTGGACAAACCTCAAGCTGGAGTGACCAAAACCGACAGCAGCTCCCTCGAAGCACGCTCACGGCCACTTAACCACGAACAGTCCTTTCCAGCCACCTGACCACGCCGCAAATTCCTCGAACGCAGCACCGCGAGCTCACGCCTGCCAGCAACCTCTGCCCAACGCAGCACAACCAGGGCCACCACCGATGAGGGAGAAGACTCTCGACCTCGATCCTTAGACCCCACGCTGGCACGAAAGCCGCGGACAGCAACCACCTTCACAGCGCCGCACAGCGCACTCAAGCTCTCAAGCGAGAAACAAAGCGGAAAAAAACAAGCACAAAACCCTATGCCAGCTGCCGACTGTACTGGACCTTATGGACTCTGATCACTGCAATATTTCGAATTCCTATGCACGCCCACAACCACCGCTCTGATACCAGCTGTGACGACCCGAGAATCCGATTACCGGGAAGGCCCGATAACCCGAGACTCGCACCGCCGCCCACGAGCCGGGAGGGCTCGGAAGGGCTAAAAGGAGTGTGGAGGCACAAAGAAATAGGAAATAAAGCAGGACAACCAACAACAACAAGCTGAAAGAAGGAACAACTACAGCTATAACAGAGTCCAGTCCAACAGAAAGTACAGTCTAAAGCAGTAAAACGTACCACATGCCAAGTGAACACTCGGCCCGGCAAGCTGGCAACTGAGAACCTCCGCTCCGCACCCTCGAACCACGAGGAAGAACCGCTGCACCTGAAAAGCAGGGAATGAGTCTCCAAAACAGAGACTCAGCAGGGATCCCGCGGAACCCCAACCGGAAACAACGGCGGTAGCGGAAAGGAAGCTACAACTACAGCAGGAACAGCAAACCGGTGGCCGGTCAAAACTCGGCACTACAGCTACTCCTACTACCAGAAGGCAGACCTCGATCACGCAGTCGAAGCTACCAAACCACGCTAGTACCACCTACCGAAGTAAGAACACACGGCAACCGCGCCGTAGAGGCCTGTCCCCCGGACACAGCCAACCTGGACACGCTGTCCAAGGTGCAACCCCGACCATCCGATCGCGGGTACCGCACCACAAGACGGAACCTCGGTAAAGCCACTAGCGCTAATCTCACAGCGCAAGAACCGACACACGCGCCAAGATGAAACAACCGAACTCACCGGTCAACACGACCAAAAACCCGAAGGTCAAAGACACAGAGACTGATAGTCTGTCACTCCGTACTCGACAGGAGTACCACCCACTAGAAGCACAGCCGGTAGCGTCCCCTGACGTCTTACACCGCACCGCAAGTGACCCGCCTGACGTGGTAGGTCCTACCCGAGGCGCGAACACCGTACAAGTAAACACAAACAAGTGACTAGCTGGGGTCACGCCCGTCGACGTGCGTCCACAGTCCCCAACCACGTGTGCACACACAGACCTTGCGTCACTAGGTCTGGTCCTCTGACCGGTTTTCCCCCGTAGCCGGACTCTGGCTACCGACGAGGGGCCTACGGTAATCGGTCCACAAACCGTCTCAAAGGTAAGCCCGTACACCACTCCCTGGTGCGACCAGCACACGCGTACTGGTAGGCTACGACTAGTGGAGGGTCACTGAAGGAGTAGACTCTCAACTCAACGGAAAACAACGTCCGAATCCGACGACGTGCGGGGACCACCCCACGTACCGGCCCCGTCGCACGGTGACCACAGTCGGAGAAGAAACGGGACTCACAGTCCACGGCCACGCACGCACCGTGCGTTAGAGTCGAGAAAACTCAAGTGGCGCTAAGCCACTGGACTCTGGACAGTCCTCTAGACACACTACACCCAACGGTCCTTGAGTCACAAGACTCGGGGTCAAGACCGTTGTACGCAACAGCACAAGGCCGTCAATCGAGTCCAACCTCTAGGTCTAAAACCACGGTAGCACGAGGACCGAGGCAACACACAAGCTGCCAAGACCATTCCCTTGGGAAGGGAACGCAAAGGACTAAGGCCACCCACATGGGCCACACGGAAAACACAGAAGCACGATTCCCAAGGCAGCACACAAGCCGCCACGACGATTTCCCATCTTGAAGCAAGCGGGAAACCTCCAGCCCTAGGCCGGACAACTGGACTCACTGTCCAAGGCCAAACACATGGCCCACACGGGAATCGCCTTCCAAAGGAACCCACGATATGCGGGGGAGACCCCACCGCACACACACCGACACACGGTGACTCGATCAAGCATAACACAAGAGCCCGGAACACGTGGGGTCACTCGGACCCACCACACCTATGGGCACGCTAATCGACGTAACACGGTCCCTCCCGACACCCCAAAAACACCGACACAGAACCCATGGGGTGCCCGGGATACTCACAAGGCCGGAGGTCGACCACTGGGTCCCAACCGGGTCGACCGGAGACCACACAATGCGAACGGACGCTAAGAGGTCACCCGGACCCTTAAGCGTATGGGCACGCAAAACGAGGTAAACGGAACCTCCAGACACCCCAAAACACAGTCACGGAACTCCACTGGGTGTCCAAGGCACACACGGCCTAAGGGGAGAACGATCAGCCGCAGACCGCCCGCCCCGGGTAGCCCGACTGGTCCCTCCAAGAACGCGCTGTAGGTCCATAGCGCGTTCAACCAGAACGCGCTATGCACCTATAGCGCGACACGACAGATCACGCTATATCCCTATAGCGCGACTGCACAGATCGCGCTAGGATCACCCAGCGCGACAAGGCAGAATGCGCTAGGGACCCCTAGCGCGACAGGGCAGAACGCGCTAGGACCCCATAGCGCGACAAGAACCGCCTTACTGTTCATCTTCTCCGATGAACACGCCCTATCGGGACAGCGCGACCTTCAAGAACGCGCTACTGGAGTATAGCGCGTTCTCAGTCCGCACCCGGAAACGGTGGAAACCGCGGGAAAAGCCATGCCACGCCCCGTTCACCCCCAGGTGAAGGGGAAACAAAAGGGGAAACTTTCCCCAAGCCCCTAGGCATGCATCTAAACCCTGGGATCGTCCAAAAACACCATAAAACGGGAGATCCGGCTCACACCCCAAAAACATGCATTTTGCCCAAAACGCCCCGTTTAGCCCGCTCGGCTCACCACGGCCTACGAAACTCGCGGGAAAGGAAGTACACGGGCTGAGGGTCCATCACCCTACCTCCACCGAAGATTACGCGCACCGTGGACGCCTATCCACGAAGAAAACGCCGTTGAAGCCTCGCCGTTCCACCAACTCACGGCCGAGCTTCCACGCGCCTCCACCGCCTCGATCCTCATCCATCCTCGCCCGTGCCTCGCCCGCGCCGTCCCCGCCTCGCCCATACTCCGCCCCGTCGGCCGCCGGAGAGAGAGGGAGAGAGGAGAGAGCGTGAGAAGAGAGAGGGAGAGAAATGAGAAATGAGAGGGGGAGAGAGAGAAAAGCTATTTATAGGAAAATCCGGAAAATCAGAAAAATCCCGAAAAATAGAAAATTACACCCTCGCGATCCTCGGAGCGCACCGATCGCAACGGTACCACTCGCGCCCTGGTGAACGGCCCGGTTCACCCGCAACGAGGTTCCGAAGGGAAAGCCGAAACCCACGCCGGGAATCGGAAAACACACGCGGAAAAAGCCGCGGAACGCCTCCGGGCCTCCGAAACGACTCCGGATCGCGCCGATCCGAACACGAAAGACGTCCGAAACGAAATTTCGGACACAACGGAGCTGGACACTCCGAGAAACCAGATCCGGGATCCACGAACGGGGATCCGAAAAATCCGGGGCATTACACCAAGGCAGTATATGATGAAGCTCCGCAGGCACCCCTTCCGAGTTTCCTTAACTTTCCGCTTTCCTCATTTTCATTCGATGAACCCCCTGCTCAGGATGAAACCATCCCTGATCCAACCCCTATTTATGAGACTAATTGGTGTTACGATGATGGGTCGATACTTCAATCACCCACACCGGCACATTGTAAGTCTCCTCCTATCCTTGACACCGCATACATTACACCTCTTCCAGTTACACCATTAACCTCCGCAACACTGGCCTCCCCCAAGCCTTCCACTATTAAACCTCCACCCGTTAAGCCATCTACCTCCACACCATTAGCCTCCATCGAACCCACCATTGAACCTTCCCCAATTAACCTCCCATTACCGCCACCTCGGCCTTCTATTATCCCTTTAAAACCTACTTTGCCTATTCCACCATTTAACCCTTTACCCTTACCCATGGCTAATCCTGAGCAGGATCCACCCCTTTTTGCACCCGAGCCAATCCCAACTGCTTCCGAGCAAAGGGAGAAACTCGACGTGTTTGAACCCCGCTTACGCTCACCCATTTGCCAACGCTTTCCATCATGCCTCCACCATTCATGGAGCCTTCCGCCTCCGCTTCACCACCCCTTACTACTCAGAATGGGGGGCCTTCTACAAGCACAGGTGCCGAGGACGATCAAGAGCCGGGCAGCAAGGATTTGGCCGCGCCATTCAAGATTCAAGAATTCATTTGCCGGATGCCAATCCGGGCTATTGTGCCAAGCACGGTCGAAGAAGCCAAGTCGCCGCCATGCCAAGCATTGATGCTGTGTAAGGGCCGGGCAGGGCACCCTTTGTTCCAATTTCCAAATTTTGAATCTTTGAGCAACATAATGCTTCCGAGCCCAACTTTCCAACTCCCTCACACCATTACTTTGCACTCTCCAAGGAAGTTGACATTCACCATTGAAGCTTCGGCAGGGGCTATTTCTCATACACTTTCACTGCCGTGGAGGGGCAGTTATCTTAATGCTAAGGGGCCATCCCTTATTTGTTCCACTTTCTATTCATCCATCTCTATCACTTTTTCTTCATGGGCCATTCCCAGGGTTAGGAGGAGGATCTCATCCTCTCGCCCTTCACATTCTTCATATTCTTTGCATTTCATGCATTCATCGCATCCATCCCATTGCATGCATTTGCACCTCCTGCTTCCCGGGTTTCCAAACCCGTATCTTCCCCGCCTTCCGGCACCTCCGGATATTCCGCACTTCCCATCTTATTCATCTTCATCTTTTTATCCACTATCCTTGGGGCATCGCGTCCCTTTTACTGCTATCTCCCTGGAACCTGCAGGAATTTTATCCCTCCTCTTTGGTCATCTCGCCCTTTCTGATTCTATTCCTCCGGAACCTCCGGACTTTCCCCTCGGGCATCGCGCCCCTTTCATTCCTCCGGAACCTCCGGATTCTCCACCTGATTGTCTCCATCTTTTCCCCGGGTATCGTGCCCCTTTCCATTTGCTTCCTCCGGAACCTCCGGATTCTCCACCTGATTGTCTCCATCTTTTCCCCGGGCATCGTGCCCCTTTCCATTTGCTTCCTCCGGAACCTCCGGACCCTCCATCTTTCTTCCGATTCATCTTTCTGATCTTCCAGAATATCACATCATTCGTTTTCCTCTTCCTTTTCCATCATCTTTTTCCCTATCTTTTCCCAGGGCATCGCGTCCCTTCTTTTGTCATCCCTCCGGAGCCTCCAGATGATTTCTCCTCTCACGATTCTCCTCCGCCTCCGGACCCTCCGGATCCGCCTCTTTCTATCTACCAATTTCTTCTTCTGATTCCTCCTAATTCTGGGTCTGACCCAACTTCTTCCACATCCACTGCCTTGGGCATCTGCCCATTCTCCCATTGCTTTCGAGGCTTTAGTCCTCATTCCTCCTTCTAATTCTCCTCTCCTTCTGTAGACTGTTCCATGTGATCAGGGTCTCCGCGCCTTAGTGAGGGAGTTCTAGCCCTCGCCTCTTTTCCTTTTTTTTCCTTATTCGTCTGAGTCTGGTCTTGGCACCACTCCTTCTTGTTAAGCCACTTTCAATCCTTTGCTTCCAATCCTTTTGACTGCCAAAGAGGACTATCCCACGATGATCAACCTCTCGCGGCAGCTGCTTCAACAAAGGTTGCAAGGTAATATATTGGCGTAAGTATGCATTTATATGATATCATTACCTCATTACTTCACGCATGATTTTCAAAATGAAGTACTTCCTAACAAGATTAAGAGTGGTGTTTTAAAACTTTATCTTACGCTTTTGTTTAATTGAAATCATTCTCAAAAGAGTCCTTTAGACTTGCTTATGCAGCTCTTGGTTAATAAGAACCCCGCACTAGGAATTCAACATTCTCTCCCTGCTTGTTAAGATCAACCCTCAGCTGGGCACCTCACACACTTCACGGCGTCCTTAGCCGGCTCCTTTGGTTAAACACCGTTGCTACCTTGGCCATGCCATGAGTATATCTGAAAGTCTTTTCTCTTCTTTACTCGGCCACGTGCAGGGGCAAGAGGTCGACGGATGAGATGACCAACCTTGGTAATCCCCAATACGAGAGGAGTCTCAAATAGGGGCAGCCTTGACCCAAACTAAATATGAATTTCATGATATACATCTCGCCAAAAGGGCTATTATGAAAATCAAGTCAGAATTTCGATAAAAGCAAGATGGTGAATTATGGCATGACAAGAGTGGCAAAGTCCCCGCAGGGAAAACCCTGGTCGTATGCATGTCAAGGGTCTAAAAATCAAAGGCACAAAGCCCCGGCGTAACAGACTACCTCTTTGAGGGGAAACACATTGGAAGGAATTCAAGTCTTGATATCTCACATCCTGTATAAAGCTTGTCTCAATTATTCTTCTCTTCTCCCTCCAAGATCGAATGTTCCTCAGGTATGGCCTTGGTAGGGGCACCGTTGATCAAAGACGGTCGGTTATAGGGCGCCACCTTTCAATGCACGCCCAGCTTTGGGTAATTTTTAGCAAAAGGGGAAGGAACAAGGGCCCCTAGCCAGTGGTTTAAGACACCCTTTTGATGCTGCTTTAGCAATGTCTAACCAAAATCAAACAAAAAATTGAATATTTATTGATCAAAATTCATAAAAATTTGAATATCTTCTTCAAAACTTCACAAAAGATTGAATATCTTTTCCTAAAACTTCACAAAAATTTGCATATTGATAAAAATTCATAAAAATTTGAATATCTTTTTCAAAACTCCATAAAAATTTGCATATTCCAAAACTCCATAAAAATTGCATTGTATTGTATGATGGTGTTTTGCAGGAACAATTTTGCAAGGACCGAGAGCACGGGATGAGTCCTATCTCCACTCGTTGCTATCAATCTATTGATTCCTCCCGATATTTTCATGACATGTCACCCTGGGCATCATTTTTGATTATCATCTCCCTATATCATTCTGATTATTATATCTCTTGATTATCATCCTGATTATTCATCTCCAAATCTTTCAATCAACTCCTGCTAATTTCTCTTGACCAATCCTGATTAGCCAAGTTGTCATCCTCATGACAAACGACAAACAATGATGTTTTGCAATGCAATGCTATTCATGCCATATACATACTATTGATGCTTTGATTCATGCTATGCTTGCTATGCTTAAATGCCGTATTCATTGCTTGTTATCTTTTATATCTTGGCTGATGAATCTTTGAGCGCAGGAAGAAGCTCTTGGTCCCATCGACTGGGCATCATCATCCAAGCCCCATGGTGACGGCAGCTCATTTCTCAGTTCCCTCATGCTTATTGTTATCACCATCTCCTGTATGCATTCTACTATATGTTACATACACTACTAGATTATATCAAGGACCTTGTGGCTTTGATAAATCTGGAATTTGAGTTCCCCTTCATCAAAAACAATGACGATTCCAGAGGCATCTTAGTCACACGGATAAGCCGTTGAGCCGTCCAAGACTGGGAACGATGGTTCCCTTTTACGAGTTGGTGCGCGGATAAACGGGCTTCGGCTTAGTATCAGCTCGCAGAAGTCGGTTTCTTGACTCAGTCTGGGCAGCTTAGCAATATTATCCTTGATTATCTTATATTTTCGTTTGATTTAATTTTTCCTTTTAAACCCAGCATGCATTCATGTAGGAATTTGAAACAATTGTTGAAAAATCATTCTGATAAGTTGATTTTGAGGGTTGAATTGATCTTAATCTTCAATATGAGATATTCCATGCCGAATTGAGTCCTCAGTTCGTTTTGTCGTTGTTTTGGGTCATTTTCTCGAAAGCTCCTTGTTTGGATTTTTATCATCTTTTTTTATCTCCTTTCCTTTGATCCACCTTGGCTGCAGCACGTCCATTGGCTGGTAATCGCTCCCCAATGGTGAAACCTACAGGTTTGTGACCTGGGGTACTTCCACCGCGCTGGAAGTTGATCATTTATTTTATCTCCTTCGTGCACCGCGTGCACACTCCCCGTTTTATCCAAACATCGTTGATTTCATTGAATTTCCCGAGATTGCTTCATCTCGAGTTTTTGATTTGATTCTCATCACGTGATGTTGATTGCGTGTCTCATCACACCTTGGCATCTACTTTTCAGTTTGCTACGCTCCCTTGCAAAGCAGACGCCAAGGCGGGGCAGCTGTAGACACGCCAAAATCGACATTACTTTGAGTATTTCTCATATTACCTTGTAATGCCCCATTTGACCCTCAAATTAGCTTATTTGAGTGTTTTTTTCCATTTTTCATGGATTTTCTCCCCTTTCCCCCTTTTTTTAAAAAATTAACGCCCTGGAGAGGGGCGTGTTTTTAAAACGCGGCCTGATCCAGGGCGTGTCTCCCCATTTTATCTATTTCTCCCCATTTTACCTATTTTATAAATTCACGCCTTGATCAAGGGCGCGTTTTGATTCACGACCGGACCTAGGGCGCCTTTTAAAGAAGTGACGACCTCTGGAAAGGGCGTCAATTCCTGGTATTATCCAATTTTTGAAAAAGAATAAATGTTTGAAAAATGTTAATTAACGCCCTTCTTGGGGGCGTGTTTTAATTAACGCCTCTCCCGGAGGCGTGTTTCAGAGTTTCCAAATAAAAGAAATATTTATTTCCAAAATTGATCTGGGAGTTGACGCCCTTGGCCATGTCGTGTTTTGAATTAACGCCCTATGGTAGGTCGTCAATTCTTGAATTGACGCCCTGACCCTGGGCGTGTTTCATCTTCTGTCTTCGCAGCCCTTTCTCCAGAGAGTCCTTGCTTCGTTAGACACCTTCCTTGATTGGGGACTGGAGTCTTGCCTCCGTAGGGCTCTTGCCGTTCTTATCTCTTCTTCAACCTATTTAATAGAGACATTGTCTCTGTTAATCGGTTGGATTCTTCCCTTCCGATCCTTCTTCTTCTTCTTCCTCTGTTTTTTTTTCTTTTTACAGGTTGCTGTCGCTGCTGTTTCTGGCTGAAGGAGTGGCTTCGTGAGTGTCCATCTTCATCCTCTGCAAGCTTTCTCCCCATTGAATATCAAGCCAAAAGCACAGGCCTTTCTTAATTTTTATTCAATCCTTTTTCTTTTTATTCATACGCATGCATGCATCTTAGTTGATATTTATGTGAATCTCTCCCCTCTCAATTACGTTGAGAAGCTCCCCCGCAGTGCATCTTTCGCACTCTTTTTTTTATTCACTTGATTTATCATATCATCATCATCATATTTCCTACACCCTTTTTGCATAGGGGTTTAAGGGCAACCACCCTTAAGGTGTGTTCTTCACCATGATTTCATGCTCATACATTTTTAAGAATTTGATGCTACACTCACCATATTTCTAATTCAATTTCTTTATTGGTGTTTGTGTTTTTTTTTTGTAAGGGTAATTAATTGAAGAACTCTCTTCATCGGCTGGCCGATTTGAAGAGAAAGGAAGCACTCACATCCCCGCATCTTTTGAGGTACTTTTCGCGATCATTCCTCCCATGTTCTTATTGATTATATTTTTGAGACCTAGCGTCTCTGGCGATCACACACTCCCCTTGTGCACCTCGTGCATATATTTTCCTCTATATTGATGATTATTGCATGTCTTTTCTTTGATATTTTTCTTAAGTGGATTATTCTAAATTAGAGATCTACAACAAGGGGAGAAGAACATTTGCGCCATTCTATTGTATCATCATTAAGTTTGTCATCATCACTAAGTTTGTCATCATCAAAAAGGGGGAGATTGTTGAGTTATGATTTTGATGATTATTGGCGTTATGGTTTTGATGATAACTAAACTTAATGTGTGATCGAGTGATGATAATTAAACTTATGGTTGATTGCACATTCATGTTTAAATATGTTTGAGATGGCAAATGGCAATGGTACATGGTCTTGATTCATGCTTGATTGAATTATTTTTACAAGAGGCAATAGATTTCATAACCTCTTTAATGTGAATAAGCATGGTATTAACCTTAACTATCTTGCTTGCAGGATCAAACACATGGCAGTCACTTGGTGAACTAAACTTGTGGATAAGCACCCTGCTCCTCTACAATCCAAAACATGTGGTATATGTCATTTACTATCAAGAACCATTGGTGAGACTCTTACCTTGTGTATCTCATGCTTAGCATCGATCTCACCTTGTGTATCTTATGTATACACCTCATTCATGCACATTCAACATGAAACCCTTCTGGCCATCGTGCGCCCTCGCCCGCGGATCGACCTGCGCGGTCAGGTCGCGGGGATCGACCTGCCCGGTCAGGTCGCGGGGGTCAAGGGGGCAGCGCCACTTGCGGGGATTTCTGGGGGCGGAGCCACCGGAACAAATTTAGAAACACTCTAATGGTCTAGACATTTCAAATGCATAAACCAAGTGAATCCAACCCCTAAATGCATGGATTTGGTATGGACTTGAAGCTCTTGACTTTTGGACATGTTTCATTGGTCTAACACTTCATTTTTGCAGGTATAGGTCTTTCCGGTCGACCTACACGCCTTGGCCGGTCGACCTGAATTGCCAGAGCCTAAAAATTCCAGATTCTGCAGGTAGTGGTCGACCGCCCCTAGGCGTCCGGTCGACCGGTTTTGCCAGAGCCTAAAAGTTCGAGGATTTACAGGTTCCGGTCGACCGCCCCATGCCCTCCGGTCGACCGCCAGCCCCGATGCCCACTTTTGTTGACTTTTGTGTCTAGCTCGAGAAGAGGGGTTTCACCCCATTTCTTTAATCCTTTTGCCCCCAATTACACCAGGATTCATGGATCTGGTCTAGGGGTTGTCCAAGGGCCTTTCAAGAGATATAAAACCAACCTAAAGAGTCATAAACCCTAAGCACCTAATGTGAGATCTAATAGAGGCTATCAAGGGGGAAAGTGTGTTGTTGCAAGAGCAAGAAGAGCTGCGTGAACAGTACTCCGTCCAACAATTTCTTCATCCATCTGAAGCCATTCAAGCTCAATCTGAAGCCAACAAAGCTCCAATCAAGAGGATAGGCAAGCAAGCAAGCAAAGGAACCAAGGGGATTCAAGTGGAGATCAAGGGGAGGCTGTCCAAGGAGGAAGAAGAGGGTACTGTAGCTCCGTGAACAGTACCTCGTGCAGCAACACCTTCATCCAACCTCAAGCCATTCAAGGTAGATCTGAAGCCAACATCATCCAAGGAAAAGAATCAAGCAAAGATTCAAGAGGAGAAGCCGAGCAAGCAAGAAAGCAGAAAAGCGAGCAAGCACGAATTGAAGCTTCGGTCAAGTGAAGATTGAAGATATGTTCTAGATCCGCAGCATGCATTCAAAGGGAACCCGAAACAGGAGTTTTCTAAACTAAGCCTCATCATATTTATGTTTTAGGTATTGTATTTGTGTTCTTTATAAACTGTATAATCTGTGTGTGTGTGGATCGTGTTGGATCCGTGGTTGTTTGTGTGTGTGTTGTAATTGATTCGTGTGTGTACGTGGATCTTCCTAGATCTGCGTTTGTGTGTGTGTGGGTCTATTTAGATCCGTTCGATCTTGTGTGTGTGGTAATGATCCGGTTGTCGGATCGTGTTGGAGTTCATCTCCGTGTGTGTGTGTGTGTGTTGGAGCTTGTCTCCGTGTGTGGGTTGGGGCGTGTCCCCGTGTGTGTATGTGCAGGTGTCGTCCTGCGTATGTGGTTGGAGCGTCGTCTCTGTTTGGGGATTTATCCCCGAGTGAAGCCTCACCGGGTTTGGTGAGGGGTGGATGTAGGATTGCCATCGTTGCATCCGAACCACCTTAAAAACCGTTGTGCATTGTGTGTTTTTGTGTGGTTTGATTGTTTTCATTGTATGGTTGTGTGGGATCGGTGATTTTGAGTGAATTGGTTAATCAGCTTTCTATTGCTAATTATCGTTTATCACATATTTTGTAAAAAGTTAAAAGTTTTTCCTAAAATTGGTAATCACCCAATTCACCCCCCTCTTGGGTGTCATTAATCGCGGGACTTCAAGGATGTCTTATTTAATATTAACTAAATTAAACAGGGGGTGGGGCGGTGTGGGCACTAAAAAAAAGAAAAAAAATAGAGAAGAAAGAAAAAAAAAGGAACAGAATAGCGAGAAAATCTATTTGGTGGTTCAGTGGGAGCAGGAGGGGGGGAGCTCGGTGGGAGGGGGGGAGGAGGGGGGAGCAGGAGGGGGGGGGAGCTAGGGGTGTCAATGAATCGGATCCGGATCGGATTCTTCATGATCCGAGTCCGGATCCGATAACATGAGATCCAAACTTGATTCAAATCCAAAATAAACTGATATCCAGTATGGAAATAGACCAGAGATGGTGAAATTTCAATCATTGCTGTCCATGGATATGGCCATCAGCATAATAAAACAGAATAATAAAACAGATATTAAGGTTACATGCTTCTTATTCCATTTAAATTATTTTCATTAAAGTTGTCCATGAATATGGCCATCAGCATTGCTTTTTTTCATTAAAACTATCCATGGATATCTTGTAGCATAGGAGGGCCATCAGACGGAACCTGCATAGAATGAATACTCAATGCCAACTTGACATCAACACAAAAAGTGAGTAAGATCAAGGATTTAAGATCAGGAAAGTGTCTTCTCGGATTTGCACAGATGCCTCATTTCGAATCATAGAAATTGCCCCGAATCCGATTGTTTTTTCAAATTCAGATCGGATATTCAGATCCGGCGAATCCATTGACAGGGCTAGGGGGAGCTCGGTGGGGGGGTTCAGGGTGGGGCTCCGGGAGGGTGGTGGGGTTTCGGTGGGGGGCCGGGGGAAGGGGAGGGGAGGACGTCAGTGGGGATTGTACTTGAAGCATGAATCTTTTATTCCCTTTTTTGTACATATATATGTTTCTATGAGCTTAACTGATAATCAAACCTTTTCAAAAAAATTAAAGGATACATAGCCGTGTATGTAGGGAGAGGAGGAAGAGAAGATCAAAGTGAGAGCAAATAAAGACATATATAGCCATGTATGTAGGGACAGAAAAGGGGGGAGAAGGAGATAGTGCCCTTTTAACTTTGGGTCAGTTTGTTAATCAAGCAGGGTAAGGGAAAAATAAGTCATCTATCTTAACCGAGCTCGATTGGTTTGTTCCAGCCCTCCAACTCAGGGGGAGGTCGGTGGGAGGGAGGGTTCAGGGAGGGTGGGGGGGTTCAGCTGGAAGAGTAGACAACACCTTAGTATGAATGTTCTTACCTTGGGCTAATTGCAGACTTCTGAAGAAATTTTACCACTGCTCATCTGGTCTCTTATATCATCTCTCTCTTTTGTTGGCTAATGGCTATATATGTAGCTCCATATCACTATGGTGTCTTGATGTCCCTTGTTCAAGCTCCCCACCTATCCCTGCAGTCCAAGCTCCCCTCCCACCCAAGAAAAAAGAAATACATAATTAATTTTTTTAGCCAAATGTTTTATGCAATCACTCTTTTAAAATTTTTCCCATCCGAATATTGAAAACTGAGCTGGAAAATATTTGAATGTTCCAAAGTTTCAAATAGTCATTGAGTAACTAGGCGCGTGAAGTAGAAAGATATGCTTCGATTGAACATATCAGTACACATAGCCAATGTTTACAAAGTCTGGCGAAGTTGAATGGAATTCATATTTTCTTCGGTTCATTGGGTGATAGACATGTTTATCATTTTTTAAACTTCAGTTATATTTTCATTTTCTGTTCATTGGCTGCTAGGATCCGCAGTGACGGAAAGGGGGGGTGCGGTCCCAGATAGAGCTGGCCGCAGGGGCCCTAGATGTGCAGTGTGGAGCACGGCCCCCTCCGGGAGATGCGGTCCCCGGTGCACCGAGAGCGGGGGATATTTTCAATTTATCCACCCAATTTCTGGCATTGACTCAGGGAGCGCTGCAAGTTGCCCTATATTGGGCAATATTAAGGGATTTGAGCTGTTATGCATCGTCAGCCATAGCGGATCCGCGATTTTTGACTCAACAGATCATTGATGGACTGACGCCAGAGATTCGTCGGACCCTCATGGCGTCCAGGGTCACCGACGTGGAGGTAGCGTTCTGGACGGCAGTGATTTTGGAGGTAGAGCTGTTGCGCGCCCAGGAGCATGGTTGGGCGTTGTAATTCCAGCAGGGTCTCCCTCAGATGGTTCAAGAGGAGCCAGCCGCATCCTCTTCCCCTGTCCGTGGCCCTCACCGACGAAACAGGAGGAGGCGTCGGTAGGCGACTCGGCGTGGCATAGGGCATAGGCGTCAGCGACAGGATAGCATGTTAAGGCAGGCCTCGGAGGAGTCTGTGCAGCAGCCAACCACGAGGCGACCACGGCATGGCTGAGGTAGGTGACTGTATTTTGGCCCTGGCAGAGGCGCTCTTGTATAGAAGTTACGGCTTCAATTTTCATCTAGTTTCTGCCAGTCGGGGTATGCCCCAAGACTTTATACTTTTCTTTTTGTTTAATTGTACCTTTGAGACTTGTATATATCTGGACGGAAAATTATAAAAAATTATGTAAATCATGAGATTGACTGATAATGCCTTGTTCTGTCTTTAAGGGCATTGGTAAACAATAACGTACTTTGACTGTAATTTCTAGAATATATAGTTCCATTTGTAACAATCGACTTATAGTAAAAGGTAAATACCCCAAAATTTGTACTTGTGATTTCAAACATTATGGATTTCAATTACATATAAATATATTTTTAAATCTGATTTTAACAAAAATTTGATGTTGATCTGACTCAAAAATATTGATTATTTAGCTTTCATGTTCTTCATTTGAATATTTTTGTAAATTTGATGTTATTTAATGCGGTGTATGCATAATGATAAGTGAGATGTTTTTTAATTTTATGTTATATAAATACATGGGGTATTCCCTGTGAGCTAAGATGCATGCGTGCGACCTCACATTACACGCACCTCAGGAGAGCGTGTTAAACCCGTGTCAATAAATCTTCCCATTCAAGACTTTGGGATTGATGTGTATATTCTCATTTTTTTTACGAGAATGTATATATCAACCTCAAAGTATTGAATTATCCCGTTTGGACAGTCTGTGAATGTTTGATCGCACTTAGGCAGTCATTTACTATATGTGTTTGTATGGTTTGTTGAGAATTTTGGTTGCATCTCCTCACTCTTCTCTGATATACCTTTATTGATTTTGAGTGTTTTCTTAACATCTTACTTGTAAGTGTTTAAGAAAACTTTAAAATCAATAAATATTTTTGGTATATCGGAGAAGTGTGGGGAGATGCTGCCGAAATTTTCAGCAAATCGTGCAACACTTATAGTAAGTGATTGTGCGATCAAACCTTCATGGATGGGTTAAAAAATGATAATCTAAATAATAGTCCTCTTCCAACTGCAAATGATCTACGACGAATGATGTGAGAAAGGGTCAGGTTTATTTTGAGGAGTAATGATTTCAAAGTTATTTGTGTATTAATATTACTTGGGTGCAGGTAAAATGTTGACATATCATTCATGGATGTATCGTAGAATAGTTGACCGGGTGGTGTCGGATGACTTTAAGCATGGAGTTAAGAGTTTCATTCAATTTGCATTGGGGAATCCAAATGCAACAATAGAATGCAACGGTCACATTCGATGCCCTTGTTCAAGTTGTAGAAACTTGAGGTGGCGTTCACCATGGGATGTGCAACATCATTTGTACAACAAAGGGTTTGTGGATAGTTATACGAATTGGACGTGTCATGGTGAGAAATTCTGGACGTATGAGCCCGACAATATTGCAGGCACAAGTGGGTACGTGGATAAGGTTGTAGATGCTACTGGTCCTAGTTTTAATATTCATGAGGAACATACATACATGGAAGAAACGCCGAATAAGACAGCCGGAAGATTTTATGAACTACTTAGGGATGCTGATGAGCTGCTGTGAGATGGTTGTAAAAAGCACACTCGGTTGTCTGCAGTGTCACAGTTGTTGAACTTGAAATATGAATTTCACATCAGTGAGACTTGTTTTGACCGTCTCCTCCTCTTGATCAAGAGTATGTTACCTCGAAACGAGAAGTTGTCAGAAACTTTTTACCGTGCAAAAAAAAAGGTCAATGAGTTAGGGCTTGGATATGTGAAAATAGATGCATGTCCGAATCACTATATGTTATATTACAAAGACGATGAAGATAAGATATCATGTTCTATTTGTCACCATGACAGATTCAAACCTAAGAGAGGGGACAATTCAAAGTAAAAAGATGTACCTTACAAGGTATTGCGATACTTCCCTCTTGTGCCTAGGCTGCAGCGGCTGTATATGTTCTCAAAGAAGGCTCAACATATGACATGCCACACCGAAAGAGTACACTGTGCCGATGATATAATCAGTCATCCTGCCGATGGTGAAGCTTGGACTCACTTCAGCCGTACTCATCTTGCTTTCTCTAAGGAGCCACATAATGTTAGGTTGGGTTTATGCACAGATGGTTTTAATCCATTCGGTGGTTCAGTGGTATCTTATTCTTGTTGGCCAGTGTTCATGACACCGTACAACCTTCCGCCGGACATGTGCATGAAGCGAGAAAATATATTTTTATCCTTAATAATTCCTGGTCCAAAAAGTCATAGAAAAAATTTGGACATATATCTCAGACTGTTGATTGATGAGCTCAAAGTTTTATGGACTGATGGAGTTGTTACTTATGATGCATGTAGGAAGCAAAATTTTATTATGAAGACTGCACTGATGTGGACAATAAGTGACTTCTCTGCATATGGAATGCTATCTAGTTGGAGCACACATGGGAGGTTAGCATGTCCTTACTGTATGGAAGATATCAAATCATTTGTATTGAAACATGGTGGGAAAGCATGTTTGTTTGATTGTCATCGGCAGTTGCTATCAAGTGACCATCCTTTTCGAAGGTAAAAGACTCGTTTAAAAAAATACTGTTGAAATGGATGAAGCAGACTTGCAACGGGTGTCGGGTCGACATATGGCGACATGGGTGCAAAATTTACCAGATGTAGTACAATTGTCTGGTAGCACACGACAACTCTCTAACTTTGGAAAGGATCATAACCGGAATAAGAAAAGTATTTTTTGAGAATTACCTTATTGGTCAACTCTTCTTGTACGACACAATCTGGATGTCATGCATACAGAGAAGAACTTTTTTGATAATGTGTTCAATACGATCATGAATGTTAAAGACAAGACAAAGGACAACGCCAAAGCGCGTATGGACTTAAAGATGCTTTGTAAACGTCCAGAACTGGAACTACAGAACGTAAATGAAAAACCTGTGCAGCCTAAAGTAACTTACATGCTTAATGATACATAGATCAAGGAAGTGTGCCAGTGGTTGAAACAATTGAGATTCCTATATGGATATGTATCCAACATAGCCCGTTATGTGAATGTTAATGAGGAGAAAATATATGGTCTGAAAAATCACAACTGTCATGTGTTCATGGAGAGGCTACTGCCCATTGCATTTCATGATTTGTTGTCAAAACCTATATAGGGAGCACTGACCGAGTTGAATCAGTTTTTCAAGATTTTATGTGCATCAGAACTCAGACTTCGGGATGTACAAACTATCAAAGAAAATGTGGTCACAACCGTTTGCAAGCTAGAGAAGATATTTCCTCCGGCATTCTTTGATTCGATGGAGCACCTTGTCGTCCATTTACCATACGAGGCTATTGTCGGAGAGCCAGTACAATTTCGATGGATGTATCCATTTGAGAGGTATGTGAGAATTTTTGTTAAGTTACATGTCGTCCATGGTCGTTATATGTCATTGCCATCTAACTTGTTATTATAGGTGCATACATGAATTAAAAATGAAAGTTCGCAACAAGGCGAAGGTGGAGGGTTTGATTGCTGAGGCATATATTTTTGAAGAAATTTCGAACTTATGTTTAATGTACTTTGAGCCAAAGATTCTAACTCGTCGTACTCGACCTCCACGTAATGATGATGGGGGAGTTGATGATTCGTCCGATCGTCTCTCTATATTTAAGCATCCTAGACGTGCGTTCGAACGTTGCTCGACACGCACGCTCGAAGATAGAGAGTTGTATGCCGCTGAGATATATATTCTTCTGAATTGTATCGAGATTGAACCTTATGTTGAGTAAGTTCTTAACTCACATTTCCAGCGACGTCCATAAGCTGTTCATCCGTATTCTGCAGTTCATTTAAAGTAGTAGTGTATTTATATTGCAGACAATTTGATTCAGAATTAGCACAAAAATATCCAAATATCCAGGACGTGGAGATTGAAAAAAAAACGCGAGAAGTTTTTTATCAAATGGCTGAGATATCGAGTTAGTGTCGATCTATACCAAAATATATGTTTGTATTTACTTATGTTGATGTTTTTCTGCTTTATTTAAACTACTCTAATTTACATATAGGTTGAACAAGGTCTCATTACTTGTAACACCCTACATGTCCGAAACTTAAAGATAATTAAATATTTTATAGTTAGAGTCCGTATAAATTTTAAGTTCTCTTAATTAAAGCCAATACCTTGAACGGTATAGTTTAACGAACGTTATTAAGTAAATTAAATAGATATGCTGTAATGATTCCAAGCCTCACAACTAGGGCTATCAATGGGCCGGGCCCGGGCTGGGCTTAGGTCAGCCCGGCCCGGGCCCGACTTGTCAACATTAAGGCCCGAGCCCGGCCCGGGCCCGACTTATGTCGGGCCGGGCCAGGTCGGGCCCGACATTATATAAAAAATACAAAGCCCGACTAAGGCCCGGCCCGGCCCGACAACTTAAATAAAATAATAAAAATGATTAATATTAATAGATTTAATACTATAAAATTTATAATCCCACTAAATTAATTAAACTTTTGATATTAATTACATAATTTGTGTGAAAAGAGAGCTTTAAACTTTCTAATTAAGTAAAATAATATAATTTTAACTAAATAGTTTTTAAAATTTAAAGTGAGAACAAAAAAAAAAGAACGGGCCGGGCCGGCCTGCGGGCCGAACTCAAAGCCCGAGCTCGGCCCGCGGGCCTAGTCGGGCCGAGCTTTTAGGCCCGACTAAAAGCCCGCGGGCCGAACAAGACTTTGCGGCCCTGTCCGAAATCGGGCCAGGCCCGCGGGCCTGTCGGGCCGGCCCGGCCCATTGACAGCCCTACTCACAACTTTACTCTGATACTAACATCTGTGGCACCCCCTTCCCACGATCCCGTATCGTGTCCGGGGACGTCACAGCGGATGTACGGAAGTATTGTGGACCGAGATATTTGTAAGGCGCTAAAGACCAAACCATCACATATTCTAAAAATATAACCATACCATTTCCATAAGATAAACACTCATAATTTACATCGTATACATAGTACTACATATTTCTACCTAAAAGTCATATTTACATTCATTATTCAAAAGAAAATCAAATCTACTTATTCTACGCAGCGGAAATTTAAATTACGCCCGAGATCACCCTCCGACCTACTGTTCGTCGAAGTAGAGGTACTCACTTGTCAGTTTCCTGAAATGGTTAGGCAACAGATATGAGTCTAAAGACTCAGTAGGCATTAAAACCAATCACATGCTTATCATATACTAAACTGTGTAAATCCATGATATATAGATACATCTAATTCATAATTTCATTGGATTGTACATATACTATGAATGCGAAGGAAAACTAGTAGAGCAGAATAACTTTTCTTCTTATAAGCAAATGCGTATAACAAATTTCTCCTCTCCCAACACACACACACTCTCTCTCTCTCTCTCGTTCTCCCACCTCTCCCTCTCTCTTTCTCTATTTTTTTATTCTTTCTTTCTTTTCTTTCATCTCTCTACTCTCTCTCCTTTCTCTCTCTACTCTCTCTATTTTCTCTCTCCACTTTCTCTCTCTACTCTATCCCTCTCTACTTTCTCTCTCTATTTTTCTCTCTACTCTCTCTGCTATTTCTCTCTCCACTTTCTCTCTCTATTTTCTCTCTCTTCTTTCTCTCTCTACTATATCTCTTTACTTTATCTCTCTTCTCTCTCTACTTTCTCTCTCTTTATTTTCTCTCTCTTTCTTTTCTCCCTCTACTTTCTCTCTCCACTTTCTCCCTCTACTTTCGCTCTTCACTTTCTCTCTCTACTTTCTCTCTCTTCTTTCTCTCTACTATATCTCTTTACTTTATCTCTCCCTACTCTCTCTCTTCTCTTTCTCTCTACTTTCTCTCTCTTCTTTCTCTCTTCTTTCTCTCTCTTCTTTCTCTCTCTACTCTTATAAACAAACGGAGAAGATAATACATCATCAGAAATATTTGATAAAAATTTCGACGGAAGATTTGAAGCTTATTTTAAACAATTTCATCATTCTTTACGTATCTGGGGCATAAAAATTATTTTTTCCTACACAAGGACTTTTACGGGAGCTTGGGTAAGATACTAAAGTCAATTCAGAAGTCCATTCTAAATGTAGGCATATGATAAACCAAGTGCATATTATTTGATATTTATATTTCTCTACTTTGATTTTATTTGAAATATAATTATTCAGGCTTAAGTCAATGATTTATTTAACCCGATGATCTATGTTTAGAATCAATTATTTATTTAGTTACCATTCTGTAAAAATATTATTTTCTCTCTAATCTCTCTCTACTTTCTCTCTCTACTCTCTCTACTTTCTCTCTGTACTCTCTCTCTAATCTCTTCGAATTTTATATAACAGTAATTTATTTAGTTAATAACTTTGACCCACTGTCCTATGATTAAAATTTTAATTCATGATATTAAACTATGATTCCGTTATTTTATAAAGTTTAATGGTAAGTTTTAAGTATTGAGATGACTATATGATAAGAATAATAATAAGAATAAAAATTTGATTAAGCATATGGACTGCGTCACTTTAAGGAGGTGTGGGGTGATAAACCGTAGTTAGCTTCTGCTACGGGATTAGGCCTTCGAGGACAAACGGACTTTTGAAAAATCCGGAACCCAGAATAAGAAAATTACCTAGGGAATAGTGGAGTATTAACACCCGATCATGCGTTATTGATCAAGGCCGACAGGCTCCAGCGTTTAGACCTTTTGTCTTTATGTCGACGTATGGATGCCTAGGTATGTGTTTGCTACTACTTTTAGTAACGGGATGTCTGTCCAATATATGCTGCCAAATATATACTTATATAATATGAAGTTCACATTTGAAGTATGACTTTGGTATGATCTGAAAATAAGTTCATCTGTATAAACTCTGATTTAGCTAAGATAGGTACTATGCCATCTATATATAACTCAGATAAGATTTGTTATACGCATTTGCTTATAAGAAGAAAAATTATTCTGCTCTACTAGTTTTCTTTCGCATTCATAGTATATATACAATCCAATGAAATTGTGAATTAGATGTATCTATATATCATGGATTTATACAGTTTAGTATATGATAAGCATGTGATTGTTTTTAATACCTACTGAGTCTTTAGACTCATCTATTGCCTAACCATTTCAGGAAACTGACAAGTGAGTACCTCGACTTCGACGAACAGTAGGTCGGAGGGTGATCTCGGGCATAATTTGAATTTCTGCTGCGTAGAATAAGTAGATTTGATTTTCTTTTGAATAATGAATGTAAATATGACTTTTAGGTAGAAATATGTAGTACTCTGTATACGATGTAAATTATGAGTGTTTATCTTATGGAAATGGTATGGTTATATTTTTAGAATATGTGATGATTTGGCCTTTAGCACCTTACAAATATCTCGGCCCCCAACACTTCCGTACATCCGCTGTGACGTCCCCGGACGCGATACGGGATCGCGGGAAGGGGGAGCCACACCTTTCTTCTTGGGTCCCGGATCTGCTTTCTCGGAGTGTTCGGCTCCGTTGTGTCTAAAATTTTGTTTCGGACATCTTTCGTGTTCGGATCAGCGCGATCCGGAGTGGTTTCGGAGGCCCAGAGCGTATCCGCGGCTTTTTCCGCGCATTTTTCTGATTCCCGGTCGTGTTTCCGGTTTTTACCTGCGGAACCCCGTAGCGGGTGAACCGAGTCGTTCACCTGGGCGAGAGTTGTACCGTTACGATCGGTGCGTTTCGAGGATCGCGGATGTGTAATTTTTAATTTTTTGATATTTTTCAGAATTTCTAGATTTTCTATAAATACCCCATTTCTTTTTTCTTTTTCTCCCCCTCTTCTTTCTTCTTCTTCCTCTTTCTTCTTCCTCCCCCAACGAGAGCCCCCCCCTTTCTCTCTCTCTTCAGCCGAAGACGACTGCAGCATGCTCCCCTCCGGCTGCAGACGGCGGTGGGCGACGGCGTGACGGCGTAGGCGGCGGTGAGACGATCCCGGTGGCGTGCGGCGTTCGTGGGAGGCGCGAAGGAACGAGGGTTCTAAAAGCGTTCTTCGCAGTTTGTGGACGATCTGGCATGCATCGAGGTGAGATCAAGGTAGGGTGACGTTCCCTAGCTCCCCGCGTTCCATTCCCGTAATTTCTAGCCCGGTGTGAGGCCGAGAGGGGTCGTTTCCATGCCGGGAGGGTAAAATCATGATTTGGGGAGAGTTCGCCTGATCTACGTTTTTAAGCCGCGATTCGGCGTTTTGATGGCTTAGAAGCATGCTAGGGGTCCTTAGGGGACTTCCCCCTTATTTTCCCCCTCTCCCATGGAGGTATGGGGGCGTGGTTGGTGTTTTGGGTCGTTTCCCATCGTTTCACCGTCGGGACGGTGTGACGGTCCTTCCAGTGACCGCCACAGCATGTGACGCCCCACGGTGGGTGCCTTACATGGCAGTGTTTTGCCAACTTGGTAGTCCGTGGGCCCGATGGTCCCACGGTAGGCCGCCAGGGCATGTGACGCACCTAGATTGGACCGTCAGGTGGCAATCCGACCGTTGGCATCCGACCGTTGCGGTTTTGACCGTTGGGGGTCAAGGCCTCTCACGCACCCAGGGTGGGGCGTCAGAGCCTTGTGACGCCCCTGTGTGGGAGCGTTAGAGCGGACGCGTCCCCACCTTCTAACGCTCCTAGGCAGGACTGTTAGAGCTGTGACGCCCCGAGGGGTGTGCGTCACAGCTGCTTTCATTCCCTCTCCTGACGCACCAGCGGTGGTCCGTCAGAGACTGTGATGCCCCGAGCGGTGTGCGTCACAGTGGGTTTCTTCTTGCCTTCTAACGCACTGGATTAGGTGCGTTAGGGCCTGTGACGCACCAAGGCTGGCGCGTCACAGCCGATTTTGCACGGAGTGTCTGACGCGCCTGTGTTGGGCCGTCAGACTGCTGTGACGGCCCAAAGATAGACTGTCAGAGCTGTGGCGCTCCTATGTTAGACCTTCAGGCTCTGGACTGCACCAGGTCATTTGCAGTCCCGTTTCTTCTCCGACCGTGGTCACCGTGCGACGGTGCTGGTACGTGGGACGGTCCCCGTACTTCGTCGGATTTGGACGTTATTTTTCGTTGACTTGAGAGTCTACTCCTTCAGTGACCCTCCCCTAGTCGTAGCCTGCTTACGCATTTAGCGGTCCCACCAGGGAATGGTGGAAAGGCTACCGTGAGGACGGTTTTAGACTGGTTTTCGTCGGGCCCCGCGTCTACCAGCCAGAGCCCGACTGAGGGGAAAACCGGTCAGAGGGCCAGACCAGGGACGCACGGTCTGTGTGTGCACACATGGTTGGGGGCGGTTGGACCCGCGTTGACGAGCGCGACCCCAGCTAGTCACTTGTTTTGTGGTTACTTGTACGGTGTCCTTGCCTCCGCCGGGGGCTATCATGCCAGGCGGACACCTGCAGTGCGGTGTAAGACGTCAGGGGACGCTACCGACTATGCTTCTAGTGGGAGGTACTCCTGTCGAGTCGGGAGTGATAGACTGTCAGTCTCTGTGACTTCGACCTTCGGGTTTTAGTCGGGTTGACCGTTGAGTTCTGGCTGTCTCACCGTAGCGTGTGTGTCGGCTTTCATGCCATGAGACCGGTGTTTGTAGTTGCAGGGCTTTTTCACTTCTGAGGTACTCGCTTACTGCCAGTGTAGCGGTTTTCCGTTTTACGAGGTAGGGTTCGAGTGATCCCTACTGAGTCTTGTTCTGAGACTCATTCCCTGCATGTTTTCACCGTGTTTCAGACGAGGCGCGGCCTCAGGGCAGCGCATCTGAGACTCAGCGTGGTTCAGGTGCCCAGCGTTAGTGCCAGAGGTCAGAGCCGGGGTATGTCCCGGGTAATTGTACTTTTCTTTCTTATCTCTGTACTAGTTGTGGACTACTGTTGTTTATTTTGTTATATCTTGTGGACCATGTATCATGTAAAATGTTAATTTATTTCCTACTTAATCATATTAATTGTTTAATTTCTACAATTATTTGTGATACTTATGTAGTCTCCACACCATTCTTCTAACCCTTCCGAGTCTTCGGGCTCGTGGGTGGCGGTTCGAGTCTCGGGTTATCGGGCCTTCCCGGTAATCGGATTCTCGGGTCGTTACATTACTGATCAAAGAGTACAAGAGATAAGTTATGGCCCCTCGAATGTTGCACGTGCCTATCCAGGATATATTGTGAATGGATACAGATTTCATACGAGGGATTATGGACGAAGTAAGTCTACGATGAACAGCGGCGTATCTGTTAAGGGAAGTGTATACAATGAAGTGGAATTGGACTACTATGGTATTCTTGTGGAAGTCTTAGAACTTCAGTATTTGGGATGAGACAATCATGTATACATATTTAAGTGTCATTGGTTTGATCTTAATTCTGTTCAACATGACACAACTTATGGGATTGTCGATGTCAAACATAGGTCTAAACTTAATACCTATGAACCGTTCATTTTAGCCGCACAGGCCCCGCAAGTGTATTATTCAAGCTATCCATCATCCAAGAATAAGGATTGGTGGGCAGTTTGCAGGGTTAAAGTAAAATTATTTCCCACTTATGAGTTAAATATGAGTGAAAATGTCTCAGAGGTTGCCAGTGCTGAATATTTTCAATCAGACGATGTTGGCATTGTCGGTTCCACGCATATTAATCTGGACGAATCTGATAAGCCACTGTCATTACATAAGGGAGATGAAGTGGAAGAACTCGATCCGACGGAGTTAAATGTTGATGTTAGAGGGGAGGAGGAATCGGATGAAGAGGAAGAGTTCGAATCTGATGAGGCTACTATGGATGACGAAGTTGATGATGAGTTAGATATATCATCAGCACGAGGGAGGCACGTTTTGATAATTTAGTAAGATATTCGAATATTTTTACATAATTTTTAATAACATTTGTCTAGCCTTATATAATTGTGGATTAATATGTATTGATTGTTTTTTTAGTAATAAAGAAATGGTCCGAGGAGGTCGTACTGGGAGTGGGAGGAGACAAGGCAGTGACAGGGGCTCCACTCCCTCCTCTTTGGCGTCTTCTTTGGGCACATGTATATCTATTAAAATAATTAGCTATATAAATATTTTAATTATTTACTAGCTTAAAAGAATTTTTTATAGGTCCAAGTGTCAACTCACGATCACTTGTACAGACGCCACCCCCACCACCTCCTGCTGCAGATATGTATATTTTAATTTAGTACAAAATATTTGATTTACTTATGAAAATTAATTTTTACAGTCCCAGTGCTGTCTCAATTATGTATATTTTAATTTTCATCAAAATATCTGTTTTACTTATAATATTTAATTCTTACAGTTCACAGTCCCCTCCCACCACGACCACATGTGCCACCCCCACCACCTCCCGCTGTAGGTATCTATATTTTAATTATGGATAAAATATCTGTTTTGCTTATGAAAATCAATTCATACAGGTCTTAGTACTTTCCTAATTATGTATATTATAATTTCAGCAAAATATCTATTTTACTTATGAAATTAATTGTTACAGGTCCCAGTGCCCTCCCACCACTTGTACAAACGTCACCCCCATCACCTCCTGCTGCAGGTATGTATATTTTAATTTTCAGTAAAATATCTATTTTACTTATAAAAATTAATTCATACAGGTCCCAGTGCTTTTCCAATTTTGTATATTTTAATTTTCAGCAAAATATCCGTTTTACTTATGAAAATTAATTGTTACAAGTCCTAGTGCCCTCCCACCACTTGTACAGACGCCACCCCCCACCACCTCCCGCTGCAGGTATGTATATTTTAATTTTAACAAAATATCTGTTTTACTTATAAAAATTAATTCATATAAGTCCTAGTGCTTTCCCAATTTTGTCTATTTTAATTTTCAGTAAAATATCCGTTTTACTTATGAAAATTAATTGTTATAGGTCCCAGTGCTCTCCCACCACTTGTACAGACGCCACCCCCACCACCTCCGCTGTAGGTATGTATATTTTAATTTTTAGCAAAATATCTATTTTACTTATGAAATTAATCCATACATGTCCCAGTGCTTTCCCAATTTTGTATATTTTAATTTTCAGCAAAATATCTATTTTACTATTAAAATTAATTGTTACATGTCCCAGTGCCCTCCCACCACTTGTACAGACGCCACCCCCCACCACCTCCCGCTGTAAGTATGTATATTTTAATTTTAGAAAAATATTCATTTTACTTATGAAAATTAACTCTTACAAGGCACACCCCCAGCACTCAGCCACTTGACGATGCCGACAGTCCTCACGAGGGAGGCATGGCCCATGATGGACGTCGCCTGTGCTGGATCTCCGCGTAAATTTATAAGGTTATTACATTCATTATTTAGCCTTCAACTGTCTAATGTGAATATTTTGACATTTGCAATTGCAGTTCCAAATTTGAACCTTCCGATGCTGTCCGTCATTCTATGGATCTAGTAATGGCACATGTGCCCGGGCCAGTATTATCTTTCAAAGAATTTCTGATAGGCCTCCGCGATTCATTGTTCGACATGTTCTCAGTAAGTAATTACGTCATTTAATTCAAGTATTTTTCAAACTCAATTCACAATAGTATACTAACTGTGAAACTTATTTTATTTACAACGGAGTTATCGATTCACAAGTGGACAGTCCCCGGCACGCTGTCGTTCTGCTTGGGAGTCTCATGTACAGACAAATTACAGAAAGAAAGTACATGCGGCTCATTAAATGGCTAAAAAAAGGCTGGTGGGAGTGAAGACTGACAGCTGTGGAAGGAGCACCGCCCTCTATGGATGAGAAAGGAGGATTGGGGCATAGCGTGTGACAAATTTGCCTCGCCCGAGTGGATAGAAAAGTCCCAAAAAGTCAAAGCAAACATGGCGCCACAATCGGGCACAAATTTACATACGGGTGGGTCCGTCTCTTTTGTGGCTCATAAACAAAAATTGGTAAGTAATGTTTCAATTTAATTAGTTACATTTTATTAATATATATGATATTTTTTTACTATGAATTGTGTAACAGGCTGTGGAGTTTAATCGAGCTCTGTCGTTCCTTGAGGTGTTCAACAGAATACACAAAAAGAAGGGGACATATCAATTTGTGAGTGAGAAAGCTCAGTCAGTAGCGGTAAGTTTAGCTACATATGCAACTTCTACCATTCATTTAAATCGGATTGATTCATATGAAATTGACTAGTTGTTTTATTGAATTTGTAGGAAACATATAGCAGAGCTGTGACTGAGAAGTATGGGGGAGACGCGCAGCAGCCGAAGTTCGATCCGGCGGAATGGGTCGCAGCAGCTGGCGTACCGAAGAAAGGCCGGCTATATGGTTTTGGGGAGAGCCTGAACACTAGCGCGGTGATGTCATCGTGTGCGAGTTCAGGCTCTGCCCAAACTAGTAGCAGTGCCTTTAGTATACCTCCACCTGGCCCCAGTACTTCTGCCAGCGATGTCAAAGACATCGTCTGATCGAAGATCTCTGATTTGCAGCGGCAGATCCGAGAGGAGATGTCTAGCCAGCAGGCAACCATGTTGCAGGCAATCACTGGCCTCCTCTCCCAGGCAGGAATTCTCCCTCCCGGATCCACCACCACGGCACAGGTCCATCAGATGAGTGTTTATTATGTTTTTATTTTGGCAGAATTACTCAATTATAAAAATAATTAATTCAAAAACTAAGTTAATTTTCAAAAGTACCTTAGTTATGTATATTCATAAAATTTGGGGTTCGGGGCTCCAAAATGTAAAATACTGGCCTGATCGGTGTGTCGATCATTCCAACACGATCTGGGAGGTAGATGTGACTTGTGAGAGCTGACGGAATCCAAATCGGATATCCCGTTTGAACCTGACGCTCAAATAACTAAGTTAGTTTTCAAAAGTAACTTAGTTTAGAAGAATTCAGATAATTAGGGGTTCGGGGGTCCAAAATGTAAAATACTGGCCTGATCGACCTACCGATCGTTCCAACACGACCTGGGAGGTAGACGTGACTTGTGAGAGATGACGGAATCCAAATCGGATGTCCGATTTGAACTCGAGACTCAAATAACTAAGCTAGTTTTCAAAAGTAACTTAGTTTAGAAGAATTCAGATAATTAGAGGTTTGGGTGTGACGACCCGGATTCCGGATACCAGATATACCCGATAGGACTATCGAATACACCTGATATCACTTGGAACCCGCGAGGCCTCCAAGAGCGGTAAAGCTTCGAAGGGAAAAAGGATTGTTGTGTAGTACATTGAACTGACAGATATAGCAGTAAGTAATTAAATTTCATTAGATCGGGATGCTAAAGTAGTAGAAATAAAATTACTTTTTAATTAACAGTTTTAATTTAACAATTACATGCCAGAGTCAAGTCCAAGGCTAAAGATAGCAGTCTAGCAGTACAGTCGACAAAAAGAAAAGACGTATCGAGAAGTCCGGGGAAGCCCGACGGAGGTACCAGCTGGCAGCTACAACTCGAACTCCAGGACCCGCGGAAGCAGAACGAACACATCACCCCACCTGAAAAGCAGGGGTGAGCCTCGTGTCACTGGCTCAGTAGGGGTCGCGCGGATCCCCACTGAAAAACACGCAGTAACACAGAACAACAGGAACATCAGCGAGGAACATCACTAGAAAGCTATAAAAGAAAGGGAAGCAAGAGTATGGAACAGGTAAGGACAAGGGGAATAACCCGAACAGGCAAGCAAGCCTAGAAAGGGAAAGAGGAGTAGGGAGCAGCAAGGAAAAGGGAAAAAGGCAAACAAAACACCCCAACCTACACCTACAACAAGCATGTAAAAGAAGGCCTAGAAAAGACCTAGACAGGCACAGGCAACACGACCGGAGCGTCGTGCACCGGACAAGACACAGACCTCGAGTACAGCCACAGAAAGGCCAACCCGGACAGGTCACGACAAACCCCACAAGTGTCTCAACTACCCACCGATCGCGGCCTACGCGAGCCCGACCGAGTCGTAGACCCACGCGGAAACATAGGTACAAGTACTAGTCAGGGTCACGCCCGTCGGCGTCAGTCCTCTGCCCCTGACCACGTGTGCACACACTGGCTCCTGCCTAGAGCCAGGCCTCTAGCTAGTTTTCTCCCCCCGTAGGATGCTACGGTAACCGCATGAGCCGACGGAAACTAGCTTGCAAACCGTATATCGGGGTCACCCCTCGACTGCAAGACGTCTAGGGCGACGCGAGGAGGAAGCTCGAAACGCGGCGCTGAAGTACAGACAGTCGAACATGCACTGTCACCCGTACCTCACACACCGAAGGTAGCACAAGAAACTGCCGACAGACTGGGAAACGTAGTCTTAGCCTTCATAGGAACATCGACCGACGTCCACGGGGAAAGCGGCCAGACCACGGGAGCAACAGAAATAACCCTAACATAGACAGACACGCACACACAGACCTACCCCAAAACAGCCCCTAACATCACCTAGAATGGACCCACAACACACGGCCGCACACCGAAAAGCCCAACGGCCATCACGGCCACAACAGGACTGTAACGGCCTAGCACAGGCGCGTTACACGAGCCTGACGCACCAGGGAGGGCGCGTCAGAGCCAACACGCTCGAACCCAAAATGCGAACAGCGTAACGCACGATGGCAGGAGCGTTACGCCAACCTAACACACGAGGGCAGGCGCGTTACGCCAACCGACCCAACACAGTCAAAATAGGGTGTAACGGCCTGGGGCAGGCGCGTTACACAACCTGACACACTAGGGCGGGCGCGTCAGGGGGACCGACTCAAATAGCCAAACGCGGTCAAACAGAGTGCAACGGCCTGGGGCAGGTGCGTTACCCCACTCTGACGCACTGGGGGAGTGCCGTCAGAGCAACCACCTCAAACACAACACATAAGGCACAATGGCTGTGACGCACTAGCCGGGACACGTCAGGGGAGTGTAACGGTAAGGGGCATGACCGTTACGCTCACTCAGCCACGAAAAATTTAAAACGAACAGACTCTGTGATGGTCTGTCGTAGGGTCGTCAGGGACTGTGACGGTCCCTGGAACGACCGCTACACCGGTCACGGCGGGAAAATAGTGGAAACGCCAAATCGGGCCGTTCCACGCCCCATTCACGCCGAAGCGCAAGGGAAATAAAGGCAAACCATGGAAAATAACATCTGGAGGCTAAAAAGCCCACATGCATGCGTTAAAACGCACGATCGAGGCGATTCTGACGAATCGACCCAAAACGGGTCACCGAGGTTCCCGGACTCCTACCGGCCTCGAATGACAACTGATCGACACGAAACTTACGTGAATGGGTTCCAGACTTCCCAGTGGTCATTTTGACACTAACCACGCCGCAAATGGTTGTCGTTTCCGTCGAACCCTGAAAACCCCAAAAATGACGGTTTTCACTCAATCGGCCCGATCTCCCCCGATCGAGCACCAAGCTACGCACGGAAGCAGGAAAAACGTGCAGAACGAAGTGGCGGTCCATCTCCCTACCTCCACCGAGAAACCGTGCCCCGAAGGGACTAAACCATGTCGAAAACCACCGAATCACGAACGACGCCCTCTCAGAATCCACCGAGGGATCGCGCTCGCCACGCTCCATCCGCTGCTCCTTCCCGCGAACCGATCACTCGAGCACGTCCACGCCTCAGCCAGCTCCGCAACGGTGCGCGCCCCGCGCCGAACGGACCAGAGACGGGAGAGAACGGAGTGAGATAGCGTGAAGTTGAAAATGAGCAGGAGAGATAGTGGAATTGAATTTATAGAAAGAAATTAAGAAATTTTCCTAATTTCCAAAAAATCCGATTTTTGACCCGGTCTCAGAAAAATACACAAAAATAGTCAAAACGATCGGCTCGAAGAGTACATCGCCGATGTATCGTCCACGAGTCAATGAATTGAGAAATAAATTCACTGTAGGGTTCCGTAACTAGTACGAGAGAAAAACCCACACGGATCGTAAAACTCAACTCGGGAGCTACAAAAGCGATCCGAAACTCTCCGAAAAGGATCCGAAAGACCCAATAAAGATCCAACAAAGATCCGGAACATTACATTGGGGGTCCAAAATGTAAAATACTAGCCTGATCGGCCTGTCGATCGTTCCAACACGACCTGGGAGGTAGACGTGACTTGTGAGAGCTGACGGATTCCAAATCGGATATCTGATGTGAGCCCGACTCTCAAATAACTAAGTAGTTTTCAAAACTAACTTAGTTTAGAAGAATTCAGATAATTAGGGGTTCGGGAGTCTAAAATGTAAAATACTGACCTGACGACCTGCCGATCGTTCCAAAACGACCTGGGAGGTAGACGTGAGTTGTAAGAGCTGACGGATTCTAAATCGGATATCCGGTTTGAGCCCGACACTAAAATAACTCAATTCAAAACTAAGTGTGTTTTGAAAAGTAACTTAGTTTAGAAGAATTCAGTCCGTTCGAGGTTCGGGGGTCCAAATGTAAAATATTGGCCTGATCGGCCTACCGATCGTTCCAACACAACGTGAGAGGTAGACATGACTTGTGAGAGCTGACGGAATCCAAATCGGATATCCGGTTTGAACCTGATGCTCAAATAACTAAGTTAATTTTCAAAAGTAACTTAGTTTAGAAGAATTCAGATAATTGGGGGTTCGGGGTCCAAAATATAAAATACTGGCCTGATCGACCTGCCAATCATTCCAACACGACCTGGGAGGTAGATATGACTTGTGAGAGCTGACGGAATCCAAATCGGATACCCGGTTTGAACCCGACGCTCAAATAACTAAGTTAGTTTTCAAAAACAACTTAGTTTAGAAGAATTCAGATAATTAGGGATTCGGGGGTCTAAAATGTAAAATACTGACCTGATTGGCCTGCCGATCGTTCCAACACGACCTGGGAGGTAGACGTGACTTGTGAGAGCTGACGGATTCCAAATCAGATATCCGATGTGAGCTCGACCCTCAAATAACTAAGTTAGTTTTCAAAACTAACTTAGTTTAGAAGAATTCAGATAATTAGGGGTTCGGGGGTCCAAATGTAAAATACTGGCCTTATCGACATGCCGATCATACCAACACGACCTGGGAGGTAGACGTGAGTTGTGAGAGCTGACGGATTACAAATTGGATATCTGGTTTGAGCCCGACGCTAAAATAACTCAATTCAAAACTTAGTTTAGAAGAATTCAGATAATTAGGGGTTCGGGGGTCCAAAATGTAAAATATTGGCTTGATCGGCATGTTGATCGTTCCAACACGACCTGGGAGGTAGACGTGAGTTGTGAGAGTTGAGGGATTCCAAATCGGATATCCGGTTTGAGCCCGACGCTAAAATAACTCAATTCAAAACTAAGTGTGTTTTAAAAAGTAACTTAGTTTAGAAGAATTCAGTCCATTCAGGGTTCGGGGGTTCAAAATATAAAATATTAGCCTGATCAGCCTGCCGATCGTTCCAACATGACCTGGGAGGTAGACGTAACTTGTGAGAGCTGACGGATTCCAAATCAGGTATCCGATGTGAGCCCAACTCTCAAATAACTAAGTTAGTTTTCAAAACTAACTTAGTTTAGAAGAATTTAGATAATTAGGGGTTCAGGGGTCTAAAATGTAAAATATTAGCCTGATCGGCGTGCCGATCGTTCCAACACGACCTGGGAGGTAGACGTGAGTTGTGAGAGATGACGGATTCCAAATCGGATATCCGGTTTGAGCCCGACGCTCAAATAACTAAGTTAGTTTTCAAAATCAACTTAGTTTAGAAGAATTCAGAAAATCCGAGGTTCGGGGGTCCAAAATATAAAATATTGGCCTGATCGACGTGTCGATCGTTCCAACACGACCTGAGAGGTAGACGTGAGTTGTAAGAGCTGACAGATTCCAAATCGATATTCCGGTTTGAGCCCGACGCTAAAATAACTCAATTCAAAACGAAGTGTGTTTTCAAAATCAACTTAGTTTAGAAGAATTCAGAAAATTCGGATTCGGGGGTCCAAAATGTAAAATATTTTCCTGATCGGCCTGTCGATTGTTCCAACACGACCTGGGAGATAAAAGTGACTTGTGAGAACTTACTGAATCCAAATCGGATACATGGTTTGGGCCCGACGCTCAAAAGTGTATTTTCTAAATGCACTTAGTTTAAATATAAAGAAGTCAGATCCGGGGGTCTAAAATCTGAAATACCGGCCTGATCGGCATGTCGATTATTCCAACACGACCTGGGAGATAAAAGTGACTTGTCGGAATTGATGAAATATAAATTAGATACTCGGTTTGGGCCCAGTGCTCAAAAGTGCATTTTGTAATGCACTTAGTTTAAAATTAAAGACAAAGGGTTCGGGGGTCTCAAATCTGAAATACCGGTCTTATCGACATGCCGATCGTTCCAACACAACCTGGGAGATGAAATTGACTTGTGAGAACTGGCGGAATCCAAATCGGATACTCGGTTTGGGCCCAGCGCTCAAAAGTGCATTATCTAAATAAAATTAATTTAAAAGACATATAACTATGGGTTGAGGGGTCTAAATACTTATCTGATCGACATGCTGATCATTCCAACACGACCTGGGGGGTAAAAGTGACTTGTGAGAACTGGTGGAATCCAAATCGGATACTCGGTTTGGACCTTGCGCTCAAAAGTGCATTTTGTAAATACACTTAGTTAAAAATAAAGAAGTTAAGTTTGGAGATCTAAAATCTGAAATACCGGTCGGATCGACGTGCCGATCATTCCAACACGACCTGGGAGATGAAAGTGACTTGTCAGAACTGACAGATTTCAATTCAGATACCCGATTTGAGCTCGACGCTCAGAATTACATTCTCTAAATGTAATTAATTTAAAATACTGATGAGAGCTATGCTAGTAGGGGTCTATAAAATCTATGTAGTTATCGATTTGATATTATGTTTGATTAAATTTATGTAATCTGATAAAATATTTAATTTATCTTGACACTAATTTTTTTATCTATTAATGAATGTTATTATTTTTTTAATATAGGAGGATCCTTCTGCGAGCGGCGACAGAGGAGATGAGCAGGGCGGGGAGGATGAGGATATGGACGATCTGGAGGATGATATTTGTTGAGTTTCTTATGTGTTTTATTTTCTGTACGTTGGTTTGATTGTGATATTTGAGGTATTTTTAATTAAATAGGTTTTTTAGTAAATTTTTTAATTTTTTAAAAATTAATAAAATCCGTCTGAACTTTGTGACGGAAATAGAGCGAGCCTTGTCCCGTACGAAACTCATGTTTTTTATATATAATTTTAAAAAAGTTTCAGACTAATTTTATGACGGATCCGTCTAAAATTACGACAGAAATAGAGACGAGCTCGCCCCGTCCGAAACTCATGTTTTTTATATAAAATTTTAAAAAAGTTTCAGACTGATTTTATGACGGATCCGTCTGAAATTTACGACGAAAATAAGGACAAAAGTTCTGTCTGAGAGTTCAGACGGAGTTTGGACGTTATTATTTGCGCCGGTATTACAGACGGAAACACTTCTGTCTGAAATTTGAGATGAAATTTCAGACAGATTGGTGTCTGTCTGAAATTTGTGACTAAGAATATAAGACGGCCATATTCCGTCCCAAATCCGTATCGTCGCAAAATATTTTTCAGACGGATTCCTTCCGTCGTAAACTCCGCCTTTTATTGTAGTGAGAGGTAGACTTTTGTCCTTGTAAAAAGGCCCTCTTGAGTTTAAGAGGTGAAGAACTGCCTTATAAATACTCGGTTACTTTCTTAACATCCGATGTGAGATTAATCATGTGATCCTAGGTCTCACTACACTATGTAAGAGTGACAAATATAGTCAGCTCATGTCAGTTTTCTCGCATTTTCGAAACGACGAATGAGACTTTCAATATTATTTAAGGGTGACAAATAACTATGTAAAGGTGAAAAATAACTATATAAGGATGACAAATACATGAATAAAAGTGACAAATAGATGAAAATATACATAAATATTTAAAAAGTATTTTAAGAATTTAGTGGGTGGGACCAACGTGTTAATGACATGGACCAATAGTATATTGGACGAGTAATTTTTCTACCCGTCCAGGAGGATAACTAACATTTCTTTAAAACGAAATATCAATTACATTTACCGATGGTTCGGGGCTGTCATAAAATAATATAAAACATTAATTTTAAAATTACTCAATGAAAATTAAATTTTTGATTTTGAAATCTCTGACTTTAGTTTTCAGTGATTGTACACTGAAAATCAAAATAGGTTAAAAAGATGTCATATATAGGGATCAATTAATTTTGAAACCTAACAATTTATGATACTCCTAACGTAAATAATTTACTGCGATTCAAACATAAGCAAAACATCATTGTTCAACATTTTACGCTATTTTACGGTATCTTATGGCAAGCCAAGTAATCTCTTACTAATTAAATATTTTCCCCTCTATTAAATGATTCCCAGTTCACTCAAGCTATCTGACAGATGATAATCAGATCATATCATACCATGACTTGTTTAATATTCAGAGAACAAATGGAAAACATCTATCTGCTCCGATTATTATCGGATTGATTACATTTTTTGATATTTTAACTATTAAATCTCATAATTAATAGTTTTTAATGTGTTATTTTATGGCTTTGAAGTATGCGCACAGGATTACAAGTTATGTTACGGATTCAAAGTAGTTTTACAATGTTAACGTGCCATATTTTATAAACTCAAAAGGATACAATTAAGTTAATTACAAATTATATATGTTAGAGAAATATGACACGTGTACCCTTAAAAATTTTAAATATTACCTGTATACCCTAACCTCTCTGAAATTTAATCTAATGCCTCCCAAATCTCCTAACATGAGCTCCCATGCCCTAAGGATACGTTTTGTCAGTTTTTTACTTAACACTCATGTGAAATGTCATTTTTACCCCTAACTTTGTTGGAAGAGGAGAGAGAGAGAGAGAGTAATTCCTCCTCACCCTCTCCCTCCCTAGCTCCAACGGTGATGACAAGTGTGGCACACATACTTGTAGATTGTGATCATGGAGGGCCTCCAATGGCACCCGCCAAGGCACTTTTTGATGGAGTTCTCACTCGAGGGTTATGAGATATATAAAGATGTCACCATCAACTTCGCAGTGGGGGAGCTCCCACCTACTTCCGGAAATTTCATCACCAGAGGCGGTGGCTCCTTCGTCGGTCCCTCCGGCGGCCCATCCATCGGCGTCGTCTATAGTGGAACGTCGGGAGGGGGGAGTTCCCGTCGGGATCTCCCCCCCTCTCCCTTCCAGGTACGTTGCCCCGCCCTACCCCATCTCCTTGCTTCCCCATCCCCCTCCCTCCCCCCGTCGCCGATCCTCCCCTCCCTCCGATCCCCCCTCCATCTCCCCCTCCTTCTGGGCCGGCTCGCTGCCTCCCCCACCCCTCGCCATCCGCTCCCCCCCTCGTCTCTCCCTTCATGTTCTCACTCCTCTGTCTTCAGTCACCATTTTCCCCCTCCTGCTAGCCCACCTCTCCCCCCGCCGTGTTCCCCTTCCCCCTCTTCACCTGCTTCCTACTCTCTCCCTTGCCATCCTCTCCCCCTCCAAGTCATCTCCCGCTAACTCGCCGTTCCCCCCCACCCTCCCCCCCCCCCCCCGCTCCCCTCGTCGCTCCTCTCCCCCTACCGCCCCCCCTTGCCTTCCTCTCACCCCTCGTTTCTGACACCCTCCAACCCCTCCCCCGTTCATCCCCCCCATTTTTCCACCTCCTCCTCTCCTCAAGTCAATCCCCCGACCATCCCTCTTCCTAGCTTCCCGCCGCCGGACAGTCCCGCCCCACCTCCTCCATCACCCTCTTCCACTGTCCCCACCTCTAGCAGTCCCCCGATACTTTTTGAAGCATATCGTCTCTTCCTCCACTTCTTTCCCATTCCATGTTCAGCACTCCCTCTGGGCGATGGGCGCTTCCTCGAGCGCTCGACGAAGCAAGGGTCTGTTCCGTGTTGCAGGTCATGGGTTCCCGTCCTCGGTTTCAACAGGACTCGAAGATTCTGAGCTTACTCCCCATGCATCCCACGGGATGCTGGCCACCCGAGCTTCCTTCTCACATTGTCATCGGTTAGAGCGATTCGGCAGCCTAGTGCTCCTCGAGGAAGAAATCCGTCACCTCCAGATGCGGCTGCCTCTTCCTTGATGTCTCCGGGAGCCCACAATCATGTGGGGCGTATGCAATCTCTACCGTTCTTGTTTTCCTTCATATTTTCTTGATGGAGTGATGACGATATGTGCCAGGCATGACCGTTTATGTACGATTCTATGTAAAGTTTGTCCATGTATCGTGGTTGTCGTTTGTTACGAATGAAGATCGTATGTTCCGTTCAAAAAAAAAACTTCGCAGTGGATGCCTGCTCGTTGAATCGATATCGGCACCTGCGGTTGCTCCATGTTTTTAGGGACTAGTAAAAAATTGGAAAATAAATTAACGTGTGAACCGCAAGACAATGCAATAAATGGAATTCGGTGAACCTAAGCATGTTGACCAGATTGGGTTGAGCAATTTGGCCGAGTCCAAAACAATGTAGAGTAATGCTCGTTGGTCTCCCCCCCCCCCCCTCCCCCTTTCTTAGTGCATCTCGGGGTTTGCAACAGGGAATTTTTTTTGAAAAACTTGAGTGGTGGGGCCCACCCCCTCTAATTTGCCGTACACAGCCCCCCCCCCCATATAAAGACCCAAAAAATTCAACAAAAAGGTGTGTGAATAAGATATACATGTTTTGGGAAAGACAAATACATAGTAAAAATGAAAGTAAAACCGAATATAAAATCCCCAAGCAGTTATCAGCTTGCAGCTCTACCCCCGGTGTCCAAAGTTTGAACTTTCATTTTGGAAAGTGCTCTTTGAACCCCAAACTCCCTCGACGATTCTTCTAGAAACCGCCGTCTCTCCATAGGGACCTTTAGATCAACATCTGACGGTCATGATTTTTTTTAATAAAATTTCTCTCCGGAGAAGGCCACGTGATAAAGCGGGAGTATCGTGTGCTCGCCTCTTTTCGTCCTTTTCCGTAGGAACCAGTTAAGTTGTGTGCCTTGCCGGAGTTGTGCGTCTCCTATATAAACCCTGCTAGAAAACCCTCCCAAAACCCTAGCCCTTGTCGTCCGTCCTCTGTGCTTCCCTCCTCCTCAAGTTCCTGCTCGCGCCCCAGAGATGTCGCGGGCGGTGGCGATGGCGTCGGCGGCGCTGCGGCGGTTGGCGGCCCCCTCGCGACCGATGATGGCCACCCGCGTGATCTTCACCGCTCCCGCGGTTGCCGCCCGGCCCCTGCCCTCTTACGCCCTCGCCCGGCGTTCCTCTTTCCCGGAGATCAAGCCCGTGGGTACGCCCGCGGCTGCCGCCCCAAATCAGATAGCGACTCCGAGGGTTTGGACGACGAAGATATGGGCGACGAGGATTTCAATGACGAGGATTTTGACGACGAGGATCTGAACGACGAAGATTCGGACGATGACATGGGGGAACCGGACGAAGATTCGGAGTCGAAGTTTAGGCGCCCCCGAGGCCGCCGTTAGGTCATGAGCTAATGTCGTCTTTTTCCCCTTTCCTCCTTTCTTTTTGTTTCTTCTTCTTCTTCTTCTTTCTGTGCCATCCAATGAAAAGAATAGAAATGGAAATATCTAAAGAAAGAAAGAGGCGAGGATTCCTGGGGTTTCGTCGATTACTGTCGCTTTGGGGTTTTTGAGCTTACATTTTTGTAGTTCAAAGTTGCGATCGGAGCGAGCAAATGTGGTTGCTGTCTCCTTCTGTTCATGTCTTTGAATTTGCGTAATGAAAAATGTCAATATTGTGTTAAAAAATCCCACCATTTCATGTGTAAGGACTAAGGAGCCCATATGAATATTATAAAAAGATTATTACGAGATTATATATATATATATATATATTTATATATAGAGAGAGAGAGAGGAAGTTGTTCACATGGGATCTACATCGTGGCTATTTGTCATGGGGTCGGCATATGGACTCTTAAATCTATGGGAGATGATCTCCTTATATGATGACCCCATGTATTTAAGGGCCCAGATGTCGGCACCATGACAAATAGCCATGGTGTCGATCTCATGTGAACATCTCCCTATATATATATATATATATATATATATATATATATATTATATATATATTATATATATATATATATATGTGTGTGTGTGTAAGTGTATATATATATATATATCATAAGATATAATTTTAATTGATAGATATAGCATTTCAAAGAGTATTCGTTTTTGATATTTAAGATTTATCTTATTAGAGAATTAAGACATAACATTTCGAAGAGTAGTATCTTTTGAAATTTAAGATTTATCTTATAATAGAATAGAGAGATTTATGACGATGTTGTACATAAGATTAAGATAGATTGGTTAGAATTAATGTTATCAGAATCGGATCGATGTCTGAATCGGACAATGAGTTGGTTCGGTTTGATCTTTGGTTCGAAGCGGTTTGAACTGTGATGTCATTATAATATTGATATATAGTCCGATCTGATTCTATAACTTAATACAGTAAGAAATAACTCAAATAAGATATAATGATCAAAATAAATAAACATACATGTATATAGAGAATAATTTGTAACTACTTGTTGAAAATAGTCTTTATGTTGATTCAAATATCTTCATTTATATGTTGGAAATAGAGTCTTTATGTTTAGTCTGATATTGGAAGTTAGAAAGACTTATTTGATTTTATATATTGGAGAGTTCACCATTGGGTCAGGATCCAAGGGGCATAAGATGTTGGCTTGAGTTGTGTGTCGAATTAAATGATTTGATCGAATATAAATAATTTATTTATTTATTTATGTCAGGTTGGGAGTGAGTATCGAATCATTTTTTATTTTTTTATTTTTGACAGGGGAATAGGGTCGAACCGGCCCGAACCGGTTCAACGGTCGACCGCGGTTCAGACGATTTTTTGCCATTTGACCGGATCGGTTCTTGGATCGGTTCACAGTCGAATCGGTCCGACCAGTCGGTCCGGTCCGGCTCTGATAACACTGGTTAGAATAGAGAAACACATCAAGAATTCTATGCTATCGTCGTATGCCCGTAAAATTTAAAGAGAGATTTTATAGAACGATTGTGAAATCTGTATAAAATGAGAAAAAAATTATTCAGATGATTTGGACATGTATTTTATCATTTTAATATGAAGATGACGACAACGATGACGTAAATATATGTATATATATAGATACACTAATATTTATAACATATGTACGAGTAAAAAAATCGTGATTTTTATCTTAATAATAATGTTTATATAAAATTTCATGCGCAATAATCTCGTTCATGTCTTGCATTGCTACTCGGGTCTCTTACCCGCTTCATTCTTTTAGCAGTACAAGAGGGATAACTTTTTTTTTTGTTTAGTAACTTTCTAAAAAGACAGGATGTATCAATTCGAAGTTATCTTTAGGACGCGTTTGGTATCGATTGAGAGGGAGATATTTCAAATTTTAATCATTATAATCACTGCAAAAAGTAAAATCATTACCAAATGTGACAAATAACCTCGTCTTATGTGTTGGATTAATTTTTGAAAGTGAGAGAAACATGACACATAAAAAATTCCCCGGCTAAATCTCCCAAAGCGGCTCAGGAGTAACTTCTCATATAATTCATCAGATTATGGGGTGTAAAAATTTATTTTTTATCTCTACTGTCAAATCTTGATCAGATAATAAATGTAATGCCCTTGTATCAGAAGATAAAGTGGGGTTATATTTGTCATTTTCCTTTACACCTGGGTGAACATCCATAAATGTTATTTTCATGTCAAATGTGATTTGATGGTAAATTAAAAATTCCTTCACACTGTACCATCCATTAATGTATGTACGAATGAGTAAATTCTAAAATTTTACCTCCTATCGTGATCTACATCAAACGCGCCCTTATTTGTGACTAAAGTTTAGAGATGCCTTGGTATCGAGATATCTCTCAGATTAAAAGTAAGTTTTATTTATCTTGATTTCTGAGTTTAAATTTAAAAACAATTTTATTCAACAGTTTTATGGAATGAGTTATCTTCGTATCATTGCTTATTTTATATTCATTGTCAAACTACTCGGACGTAAGGATAGGCACATGAGATATTTTATGCAGGATTTGCCATCTCGACTGACCCGTCCGTCCCGGTCACGGTCTGGGTCGGGTCGGTCCCGTCTGGATCTATCTCAGTCCATCTCACTCCGTGTTATAAATAAAAAAAGATTATATATATAATACATATAAAATAATAGAATAAAATAATAAAGATATTATATATATAATATAATATAATATTAAATTAATATGACGACCCGATGACGATCCACGACCTGGACGTCCCGCCCACAGCCTGGGTCAGGTCGGGTCGTGCGGGTCCCAGAGCCGCATCGGGTCGGGGCGACCCGCACCGGGTCGACAAACCCTGATTTGATGGTTATTCGAGTAAAGTGTAGTCGATATCAATGGGTAATTGACTATAACATATCAGCCATTTAATTAGATGTTTTTTAACAGAATATGTAGCTCAAAGTAACTCTTGTTGTTAAGGATCGAACAAAGAGAGTGAGATAAAGAGGTAAATAGATGTAAAGAAAGAGAGAGTTAAAAAGAGATTAGGGGAATTTCAGACCTTTCTCAAATTTGATTAAAGTCTAACGAGGGTTTAATAAGATGTTTTAACAGAATGTTAATGGCCGGTACCAGTAAGGGCATTTTTGCACATATTATGATATAGTAAGATTATTAAAAATTATATGAAAATAGAGATAATTATGCAAATAAACTTATATAAAGACTATTTGTGTAAATTTTTCCTTTGTATGTAGGTATTTTTTTAATCGAGAGGGGGGGGGGAACTCATGATCGAACTTGGGCATCCCCAAAGGGAGGAGGTGGCGAGAACACCGCAACAAACCATTGGCTCATGTAAAAATTCCTTTACAATAATTAATAGTTTTATGTTTGTCAAGGTCGAAATATGATATCTTAAACCACGAGGCACACTCTAGAATTTGGTTGCTCGGAAAAGAAGAACGCCACCCAAGAGGAAACTTGCAACAGAGATATTGCGTTATAAAGAGTTCTGGAGAGATCCTAGAGGTCAATTCTCTAATGCTTAAGTCAGACACGTGCTAGAATGAGTAGAAGGAGTAGAGCACTCGGATGCAATAGAGTGCTGAGAGAGAGAGAGAGTGTGTGTGTGTGTGTGTGTGTGCTCAGACGTCTCAATGGGGGGGGGAGCACTCCCGAACTTATGTAGAGACAGGGAGACAAGTAGATGGGTATGAGATGAGTGTGAGATGCGTTTAGCAGCTTGAGTAAAACGTACATCCCTGGCCGTCTGGCCAGGGTCCTTATAGTCCCTTCCTAGTGGGTGTTCTATTTCCTAACTTAATGGGGTTGTGATAGTGGAGTTATGGTTGCCGATTGTGAAGTTGTCAGTTACTCGTCTGCTCGCCTCGTAGGGAGCAAGGAGTGGAGTATTCCTAGATTCTCGCCATGTGGGTAACATAGGAACGTGGGTAATAACCCGTCGCCCATTAACCACCAGGATTACTCCTACCATTATTACAATAATGGCTACCTAAATGGGCACCACGTGGGACGTGGGGGAAGGACATGGCACATAGTATGAGCTTGGATCTTGGGCCATACTGTGTTGGGCTTTGGCACGGTAAACATGGGACAATCCTTATTGGGCCTTCTTAAGCCTAGTGATTTTTCACCTCCTCACTAGCCCCCCCACTCCCGAGCAACGAGAGTGCTCGATGCTCGAGAGAAAATTTACTCTTTGTAGGGCATTCTCCAGAGAGGTTTGATTATCTAGGTAAGGCGTGTCTTCACGAAGAAGTTACCACCCTGACTTTGTAGGCCACGTGGCGTAGGGCTCTCGTTGCCCCAGACGCCACTCTGCCTTGGAGTAAGGTGTATTGTCACCTTTGGAGCGCAACATCACTCCCATCATGACAGTGTCTCTCCGAACATGGGAAAACGGGTGGTGGGACAGAATCATTGCCACCCTTGGGATTTCCCACTCGTCCGTGACCGTTGATGACGATCTGCCTCCTTCTTGATGATGT